>VZRX01021442.1:0-25691 GCA_013398075.1 Notiomystis cincta | reverse complement strand
ACACTGGGGACAGGGGATGTGGGAGTGGGTGAGGGACGTGGAAGGAGGGACTGGGGGTGAGGGGAGCTGGGGACAGGGGAGGCCTTGGGGGACACAAGGAGAGCCTTGGGCTCTGTTCCCGGGCTGAGGTCCTGCTCCAGTCAGATTCCACCTTCCCTGCCCATCCCAGGCTCTGCTCCCCGGGCTGCAGTGGCCAGTGCTGGGAGCAGGGGACACAGGGGACACAGGGAGTGACCAGCAGGGCTGAAAAATCCGAAATTATTTATCCCCAGGTCGTAAAGTGGCACTGCCTGTGCCCCTGTAACCACGCTGCTGCCAGGGGTGTGCTGGGACTGACCACACTGCGCCACAAACCGCTCCTTTTCCTCCCTGCCGCTTTCCTCTGTGAATATCTGGCAGTGCAAATGACTTCTGAACACTTCAACCAAGGGTAAAACTCTCATCCCAACTGAGGAAGGGCTCCAGCCCTCGCTGTGTTCCCTGTCACACCTTCTTGCTGATTTTACAGGTTGAGGTGGTAAAAAGTTGCCTGAAGAGAACAAAGGAAATTCATCTGAACTCTCAGAAGTTAACAGATAACAGAAGCTTTGTCTCAGCTTCATTTCCTTTGTCATAGGCCATCCCTGCTTTATTTATTTCCACCAACAGTGGAGATTTCATAGCAATAATTCCTGTATTTGATATGTTACTGCTGAAAGGGAAATCAGGGGGACAGATGAGAACAGAAAATTGTTTGAGTAACAGAAGGTCAAATTCTGAGCCTAAGCCAATGGTAGTACCCAAAAATGCAGCTTTTAAATATTATTAAAAGGTGATCAATGTTTTCTGTGTTCTCCAGATACAGGGCTGGTGTGAGCCATCAGTGCAAAACACGGGATGAATTCTTCAAATATGAAATACATTTCGGTCTCCTCCCCACACACCTACAACATGAATAAAATCCACGTCCCTCCAAAAGTCCTCGTGCCACCTGTTTTCCAACCTGCCAGCTGGGAGAGGCCTGGAAGGGAAGGGAGCTCTGCCTCCAGTCTGGAGGATTCCCAGGAATCCGGCCGGGAGAGCCGGGCAGAGGAGAGGCGGTACCGGCTGCGGCTCCAGCAGAGCATCCTGGAAAAGCAGGAGCTGGGAGGGCTGGATCGTGGTGACATCCTGGAGGATGAGAGCCTGGAAGAGGACAGCTTGGAGGAGATGAGTTTGGAGGAGAAAAGAGCTGAGTGTGACAAAAATAAGAAAGGAAAACAAAAGAATCACAGGAGTGGAAGGTAAGGCAGAAACTTCAGTGGGGCAGAAGAATTCTGACACTTTAAAACCTGGTGTTCCTCAATGCCACGTTTAAACATTCTTCAGACAGCATTAACTCAGTACATGAAATAAAATTGAATATCCTGTCATATGCGTGGAAGGTTTAACCCTGGATAAATTGGGAATAATTCTCGAGTTTAAAGGGATTACATTAAACCCAAAGTAATAACAATGTGTAGTTTCAATTTAATAGTCTACTTAAAATAAAATGACAAACAAATGAAGGCTAAATGATTAATAGCATGCTTTTATTCACCTCCTCAACAAGCAAAATGGCCAGTTATTGAATATTTTATTGTGAGTGCAAATGATGTTAATTGTACTAGAAACATGCTCTAATTTTTAGTAATTTTTTTGGACTGAATACTGTGCTGAATGTGAGGCTCTTCATTAAATGGAAATTTGATTTTATTTTGTTTGAACTTAGCCCGGTAAGTACTCCAGTGCAGTCCATTAAGCAGAGCAAATATCACAGCACATACATATGAAACCCCCTCTCTACATCCATTACCAACCTCGGAATTTGAAGAGGAAATGCTGCAGCTGTTGTCTGCTCACCACACTTTTGTTGAGGAGCACAGAGTCCATCTAACCTCCCCATCGAGCTGGGGGCAGGAATAAAAGGTGCCCTTTTTGTCTGGGGATGATTAGGGATGAAGGAGCTCTTCACACTCATTTTGTCCCCGTGCAGTGACCTGGGCTGAGCCCCACAATTGGGTTCTGTGCACACATTTCAGCACAAAGGGACTCTTTAGCATTATCCTCTGCCATTTCAATCATTGCAATTAGCTCACATATTTCTGTACTCACTTCAGGACAGCCTCACCTCGTCCTTTTTACCTGCAGCCCCGGCCAACTGGGAATAATGAGGTTTTCCCTGGTGGAAATAATCTCCAGGAGAACCTGGCAGTGATGCTCACCTGGAAAGCCAAGACCAACAGATTATTTCTGTTCTTAGGAGCCACTTGAGATATAGGCAGAGGCATGAAACTCACTGGGAAAGGATGAATAAATGATTTTGGAAATGTTAATATCATTAACTAGGGATTTCTTTAACAGGAGCTGAAGAATCACCCAGATTTCAGTCCCTCTGGCAGAATCACTGAGAAACCAGGGCTGTACTGCAGGTCCAGGGGGAAAAAAATATGTTAAAAGCTTTTTTCTCCCCCATTCCTTCCTCCCTCCACTGCCTGCACATCTCCTGAGAGCCTCTTTGGGTGTATTTGATTCCAACAGTTGGTTTTCCTCCCATTGGATCAGATCTTAAATCAGAAATTGGATAGTTGTGGATTTTTTAAGGCAGAGAATCTGGTTTTGCATTATGGCAAAGGGGATTCAGAGCAAAATTTTGGCCACTTGTTAAAAAAATTGTCTATTGTCAAACCCACAGACCTTTCATTTATGATTTTCTACTCTTATCTAACCACAGCCAGATTTATAATAAAAAGTGATCTTAAATCTTATATAGAATGAGGTTTTTTATTGAAGCATCATGATGAAAAACTGATTTTACCAAGAATTTCCCTTTATTTCACTCAGCAGAGTCTTTGAAGAAGGAACAACACACACAGCCTTTTGTAGACTGTATCATTTTAAAGAAACAACAGAATAATGCAATTTTTGGCTGATTCTACTAGGATTTAAACATTTCTATGCCAAATTTCAGATAAGGATTGTATTCCACTGTGGTCTGAGTGTGAGACCAATTTATCATTGACTGATGATGAAAATTTAAAAGGAAGAGGAAGTCCTGCCTAAATTTTCCACTAAAAAATATTTGATAAAACTGTTCTGATCCTGATCCCATCCTGAATGCTCTGAAATAATTCATTTGGCCACAGCAGGACATTTGTTTGCACTCTGAAATAATACAGAATTTGTACAATTCATGCAGAAATAATCCAGTGTTTGTTTTTTAATTAGGAAAAATCAGCCTATGGACAAATATTCCAGCCTGAGGTACAGCCCTCATTGGAAGAGCACAAAAAAGGGAGCAGAATTTTTTAAGGCAGAGAAAGCATCCCAAATTTCTGGAGGAAGCAGTGGGGACTTTTCACTGGATTCATTTTACCTCCATTCCGATGGCTCCTCGGAAAATAATCACCAAGAGGCAGAGAGCCAGGATTCACTCTCAGAGTTTGATCCAAAATTATTCAGCTTTCATGGAGCCAGCAATGAAGCTGATGGGCCACCAGCCAAAAGGAAGGAACCTGGATTTCATTCCAGAGATAATCCTGGCCGTGCTTTTCCTCCTCAGAATCAGAGGGATCCACCCCAGAGGGCCAAAAAAAACTTTGTGAAAAAAAATAAACGGACTTTGGGGTTGCAGTCAGAGAAGAGAAATTCCTACCTGGAGCTGCACAATAAAAAGCAGCAAGTTCTTCAAGGGCAGGTGGGTAAATATAAATTCCCCAGTTTGTGCAGGCTGGGCTTTGTCTGGTGTCAAACTCTCAGCTTTGCAGGGGAGAGAGGCAGATCTGAAATCCATCCTGCAGGTGGCAACTCGTGATTTCCAGGCAGAACCTTTTATGGAATAATGGACAAATCTCCAGCTGCTCCCAGGCCTGGTGATGGCCACAGTCCAGCTCCCTGCTCCTGGCCAGGAAAGTGCCCCAGGTCTCAAACTACCTTTTAACCTTGATCCTAGGGGAATTCTGTCTTCCTTCCTGGCCTCTGCACTGCCCCTTCTCAGTGGCTCTTTTTATGCTGCCTCTCATTCCTTCTCCTCATTCCTTCATCTTGATGGTGATTGTCTCTGCTCAGGGCTTATTCCAGGTTTTGCTCAATGGACCAAATGCAGATTGGGTTGGAAGGAACCTTAAATCCCATCCAGTGCCAGCCCTGCCATCCAGGGACACCTCCCACTGTCCCAGGCTGGCCTTGGGCACTTCCAGGGATCCAGGGGCAGCCACAGCTTCTCTGAGCTCCCTCTTCACCCTCAAAGAATTTCTTCCAAAATTCTAATCTAAACAAATTCTTGCTCATTTTAGGGCCATTCCCTGTGTCCTGTCCCTCCATCCCTTGTCCCCAGTCCCTCTCCAGCTCTCCTGGAGCCCCTTTAGGCCCTGCAAGGGGCTCCGAGCTCACCCTGGAGCCTTGTCCTCTCCAGGTGAACATTCCCAGCTCTCCCAGCCCGGCTCCAGAGGGGCTCCAGCCCCTGGAGCAGCTCCTTGGTTTCCTCTGGACTGAGCTGAGCCTTGAAGTCCATGAGATTTCCCTGGGCTGATGCCAGATCCCAGCCCAGGTTTGATATTGGACATCAGCCCTTGTGTCTGCAAGTCCTGACTGACTGCACAGTCTCAGCCAACCTGTGGGCAGGTTCGAGTGGAAATGTAATTACAGTTCCTAATGAACCATTACAAACGAGTTTATTGCTTTTCCTTGCTACTTATTATGCATAATGAGGAGGGGAGGGTCACTAAATCACTCCACACTGAAAATTCTTTCCTTGGGAAGCTCCAGGGACGTTGTGCTTCAAGTGACACCTCTGCCAAGGCTAATGAAGAGTTGACACAACATGAGAGGGAATTTTCTGACTCCATTCCAGTGGCAGGAATGATGGGCAGGATTTTTTTTCTAGCAGACCTATTAAGAGCACTTGGTTTTTTTTCAGTTCTAATTTGGGTGACGGTAAAAATAATGAGTGTAGATGGCTGCTAATTAGAGCTGTGTTGATATGATTATGTTTGCTATTCAGGGAATTCTGGAAATCTTTCCTATCCAAGTGTTGGAGCCAGGGATCAGGATTAAATTGGGCAGACACTGGTCAAAACTATGGAATAGGGGAAGGAATCTGTTGAAATCAGGGCTGTGATGTGAGCTTGTCTTGCTGAAGTGGCCCTGGGGACAGCAGGAGATGTGTTCCTAACCTAGACAAGGTAGTACAGCTGCAACTGCTTGGTGTCCAGGGAAGCTGTGGACTTCCCATCCCTGGAAATATTCCAGGAGCAGCCTGGGATAGTGGAAGGTGGCCCTGCCCATGGCAGAGGGTGGGACAAGATGAGCTTTAAGGTCCCTTTCCAGCCAAGCATTCCATAATTCTGATTCCATGAGCAGCGTCAGCCACCTTTGGATCTGCTGCAGGACAGGCAGAAGTGTTTATTTATTTATTCTTATCCAAGATATCCATGGCTCAGTCTTGCTGGGAAGGATGGAAAAAAGGCCTGAGGGGAGCATCTGGCTGGCCCAGGAGCCAACTTTGGCCATCTCACCTGGAAAATTGTATCCAGAGTGCAAAACCACCGAGCCAAAGGAGCCACATGGCACCAATCAAACTGTTGTTTCCCAAGCTGATTATTTGGAGCTTTGCAGGGGGCTGGAGCTGGGTTTATTGATCTGGTCACTGCTGGCTGCCAGGGGCTGTGGTAATGAAATAGTGTTTGCTTTGAGGGCAGGACTTGGTGCACAGCTGACATAACACGAGTTAAAATATTTCCAGCCTCCTTCTGCAAGATTTTCAGCTGTTATCTCTGTGCTGGAGGTACCAAAACACGCCATAAACCCCTGCTGATCTGTATATTTACTAATTTATGTGGCATTTCATACAGCATCAAGTTCTTTGCAGCATTGCCTGATTCCTAAAGAAGCCCACGATGAGTTTCTTTGAGAGAGAGGCAGAAAGAGAAGCAGTGGCCCAATCTAGCTCAGCTGTGCTCAATCCCAGTTGCTTTCCTACCTCCAAGCCCCTTACTTCAAAGCCAGGAACATAATGTACAATTTTTTAATGGCTCTAGACCAAGGCACTCAGACTCTCTGTGCACTGAGCCTTCCCTCGGTGTAAACACCTAATCAAGATTGCCTGTGCTTCAACAATAGCAGCCAAATGCAATTCGAGAACCACAAGCCTTTGAAGTCGTCCCTGCAAAGGCTGGTTTGCCAGTCTGGGATAATGACATGCCATGATTGCTGTCTTTGTTGTGTCTTTTCAGTGGAGAAGCAATTATGGGCCTCAATTTAACAGAATAGGCATTACACAGCTTATGATTCTCAAAATGCAATTTCATTTGATCATTTTCTCAATTTGATTGGTATTAATAGAATGGTTCACAAAAAAAAAAAAAAAAAATGCTGGCAGAGGTTGTGTCCTGTTCCTCTTTCAAAGAGATAATGTAGAAGTATGTTTTACCTGCCCAGCACTCCATCAATGCTCTGAGTCAGTTGGTTCCACCAAAACCATCTTATTCACTGCAGAGCTCTGCCTGTCCACAGCTCTGCGATATTTTTTTAATTTCCTTGGGAATTTTTCCACGGATTTACATTGAATTCGGAGCCATAAACTCAGCAATAAACCCTGCCCACCTTTTCTTAGCTGCCCTGATCTTTTACCCCCAGAATGAGAGGCTCAGCTTCCCACATTTTCTTCCCACTGATGATTTTCAGTTGATGATTCTCTTGGTCACAAAGATCTTCTCAGTGCAGGTTCTCCTGTGGGACCACTCTGCAGGGCAGCAGAGATTCCTGTCACTGCCCAACACACTTCATCAATTAAAATACTCAACAGGATGGTTTGGGGCAAAAACCAGAAATTTAAAAATGTTAAAAATTGGATTTCCTGCAGTTTTATACATTAAAAAATAAAAAAGTGTTATTATTTCGAGAAAAATTTTAATTATTGCTGTATTTACAAGGATATCACTTGCAGTGCCACGAGCCACCCTCAAAAACTTGCTCCAATCCAATTTTCCACAGCTGTGGCCACCTGAAGCCATCCTTGTCTGAGAGCTTGTTTTGCAGGGCTCTGTGAATTCCAGGCTGTATTTCTGCAGCTCCTCGTGGTGCTTTTCACCCCCCATTACCGTGCTTTGCCAGCTTTTCCTGCAAGCCTCTCTCCCGAGGCCCGGGATGTGTCTGATTGCCTGGCCAGGGATGGTTTCTGGTTGTTTTCCTGTCATTAGGTGCATCCAGTGGCTCTCATGGAAATGGAGGAGCCCAGGCATTTGAGAGTTACAAGAAGGTTTCTGTGCTGCACACTTCCTGCAATTTTCCTTTCTTTTATTCCTCTTAAAAGTGGAAGGAATCTTCTCCCCCAGCTGTTAATTGGGTTTTGCTGCTTTTTCTCCTTTAACCATTTCCCTCCTTGTTATCCATTCTGTAATGCCAAAATTAACATTTGAATTTGAACAGGGCACAAATAATTTCTCGTTCTTTGCCCAAGATTTTTAAATCCCTCCATCTGCTTGTGCTGTGGCCATGAACATTCTTGGCTTTTAGGTCACAGATCCTGCACCAGCTGAGGAAGAACAATTCCAGAGTGTCCCAGTATTCCAGACTGGGAAAATGAAGCCTGAAGACAAATGGCACCCAAAAGGACAGCAGCTCAAGGTTCCTTTTCAATAGAATTTAATCATTGAAATATAGCTGTAAAAATATTGAATTTGAATGTTTAAAGCTGTCATCTTGTTGCTTTTAAAGTACTTATTACTGACAATAAATCCTTAAATATATGTCAATAGATAATGACTATAATTTAATGTATCCCTGCTTTAGGTACTGAAGAATTTAAAGCAAAATGCCAAGGAATTCTGAGCTCACAGAATATTTAGATTATTTGGTTGATAATCTTAAAGTATAAACCAGTCCATGGTTGTATTCAATGGTTTGGGAGGATTCTGAGCCACAACTTCACTTTTTCTGATTGATTCATCCCCTAAAATTAAGGGAGAGGTAATTGATTGCCAGAACCCAGAAAATATTCCAAGCAGAAGTTGCACTCACTTCCTCCACACTCCTAAATCTGTAAATCTGATTTATGCTGACCTTTAAACCAATGCAGGGTTCAATCCTTGGAGCAATAAAGGCACCAGGTTATCATCACTGATAAAAAATGAGCATGATGATGATGATGATGATGATGATGATGAAACCCAGTTACTCTCTGTGTACTCCAAGGATTTGAAGTGATCCAGGAACTGTTTAAATTCTGGGATTTAAGGCACTGCTGTAAAACACAAGCAGGATTTTATGCTGCTGTTCTTGGGGAAAGATTTGTTTTCCACTTGGAATTTCAGAATGAAGGAGGAATTTATTTATTTCTCCATTTAAACGGGGAAACATTTTCCTGCTCCCAAGTTCCTGCTCCTCCTGCTTTCCACAGTGAGCCAGGACAAGGAACTCCAGGAGTGAGGATTCCCAGGGCTAAAGCTTTTCCCAAAACCTCCTGGAATTGTGTGGATTTCACAGCTACCATTAATCAGTTAAATCTGAGTGCATTTGCCACGTGCTGACTGCAGGGGTTGCTCACAAAAGAACCCCGGAGACACAGGAGGGGTGGGGTGGAGGATTTCAGCCCTGCCAGGGATTTAATGGGCTGAGAATGGATTTGTGGATTCCCTGGAAGGAAATCCAAGCTTTTCCTCCAAGTGGGCAACACCTGATGCTGTAATTGGAAAGTGGCAGATTTAAATGAATTTCAGGTTTGGAGTGTGGCACTTTGTCTCTAAACAGCAGTCCTGGTGTGCTTCAATCCTGCAATTTTTCTCATCTGGGTTATGTTTTGCAGGGAGGAGTGCTTGGTTTAGAAATAAGATTATTGGTATAATTGGCATCAGGCTAACAGGGTGTACAAAGCCATTTCCCCCTGAAATTTGGTACATAAAAAGCAAGAAGTGGTTTGATTTTTGGAGCATTTTTCCCACGAGTTATCACTTATCCACAGGGTTAGACCTGTGCATTTAAGGGCACCTATTTTTGCACCTCATGCAGATAAAACTCCCTCATTCCACATTTACCACATCTGGTTTGCATCTGCAAGGACCTGATTTTATCCTGCAGAATTTGGCTCAGGCCATTAAACCAAGTTTTGATGCAGAATTATTCGTGGTGCAGCACCAAATAACATCTCAGCTTCTGTTCTGGACTGAGGGCTTCTCCATATCTGGATTTTGGGTTAAACCCAGCCACGAGCAGGGATGGATCCAAGCAGCACAGGGGGATTTTGATGTGTGTGATGAAACTCTGAAATATCCACCCAGCTGTTGGTCCCTTGTTTCAGGAGCAGCACAAGCTCTCCCAGAGAAATAAAGCAGATTCCAGCCAGACTCTCAGTGGAGGAGCTTTCCCGAGGAACCACGGCCAGCAACCCCCAGGAAGAGCAGCAGAAGCAAAGCCTTGGCACCAGCAAATCCCAGGGTTTCAGGCTGCTCCCTCTGCAGGGGAGCAGGACCACGGCTCAGCTCCGCAGGAATGTCTGAATCCAAGTTCTTCTGTTGGCCCTGACCCAGCAGGAAAATCCCAAACCGGCTCAAATAATTTCCTAAATTCAATCCACTCAGACTTTACCACACCTTCCTATCATTTTCTCCCAATATTCCAGAATTTTTACCCAGCAGAGGTTTTAAATCCAGTTTATCCCAGCAAGGAGAACAAGAAATCCCAGCATGACTCCCCACATGGAATTCCGCAGCAGCTCTCGACCAACCACATCCCTGGGCAGCATTTTTCCAGGGATAGCAGTGACCAGGCACATCCAAAACTGAGGAATATTTCATCTAATTTTAATGGAAGTTTTCAAGAAAGGGTGAAGGATCAAGCACCACTTCAAGATTTCAGAAATCACATTCATGGGGATAACAGGTATCAGAACACCAAGGATATAAGTGATAAAATAATATTATCATAACACTGTGGTGCCCAGAAAATAAACAAATGGACAAGAAAATGTTTTAAAGTCCAAAATACAAAATTATTTTGCTACGAACCTGCCATTATAATTTATTACTAATTTAAGATTCATTTGTAGCTATTGATTTTTAAATATGGAATATTGATTTTCAAATTGGAAAAGGACAGGTCTGTCCTCCAGGTGTGGAGTTTTCCACAATTGAAAGTTTCCTTCTAGGAGGCTGGGAGGAAAAGTTTAAAATATAGATAGGAAAGAGCATTGTGAATAAATTAAGAGTTTGTGGCAAAATTGGCTTTGCAGGGTGGATATCCAGGGTCTGTCCTGTCCCTAAAGGGGTGAGCAGGAAAATCTTCAATTATACAGAATTTCACCTGCCTTGATAAATTAAAAATGAAGTTTTTATTTCACATAAACCAATGATTCTTTCAGTGCTCAGCAGTCCTGATCCAAAACCTTTCATTGGCTTCAGCTACCTTTGCATCAGGCTGAAATTTCCCCATTTATGATTTTATTTCCATTTATTTTCCATTCAACAAAGTCATTTATTGCACAATCCCCATCCTTCCATCTTCCTGCTCCCATATTCCATGTTCAGGTTATTTGTTGAGCTCCCTGCTCTGTGTAAATTAAGATTTTTACTCTTTCCCCCTCATTTTTCAGGCATTTCAGAATGAAATTTTTTTTCCTGTGTTTTGTCCACAGTTCACCAACTTTTGGAACCTCCCATTTCACAGAAATGATGGAGCAGCATCAGCCAGGAATTTCTGGTTTAAGAGATGATTTTGCTGACAGGTGGCTGTGGAGTTTGCTCCCACCTGCCCATTCCCAGGAGCAGAGGGGTTCACGGGGAAATTCAGGAAGAGCTGAAGGGAATCCAGGGAAAATGAGACGAAGCAGCTCAGAAGGATCTCTCCTGCAAATGGAAAAGCAAAACCAGCCCAAAGTCAGCAAGAAGGTGAGAAAAGAGACATGGCTTGGGTGGTTTAACTTTTCTATTCCCCCTCTAACATTTTTTCTTAATAATCCAAAGTTCTTGAAAAAAAAAAAATCAACAGGGACTGAGAAATATTCCATTGTTGTAAAAAGCACATGGACACACAGCAGAGCATTAAAAACCCTGGGAGAAAAGTAGAAACAGGCACTGGAATCATTTTAATCCGAAGAGCAAAGGGATCCAGGGACACAGAGCAGTGTTTGTCCTGTGAGTTATCCCCAGAGAAATTATCTGGGCTCAGGCTGTCTGTGTGGAGCCACAGGCAGCCCAACCTCGGGTCTGAGCCATCCTTATCCTGCTTCATTATCCAGCTCCAGCCTCCTGCTTTCCGAGCGATTCCGGCCCCAGACCTGGAGGATTTGTAAAGCTAACTGCATAAACATCAGTGCAAACCTCCTGATGATCCTTCTTAAAACTCAGATCTCTTTGTCTGCTCTGCCTGCCCACTGCTCCTGGTGCCAGCACTTCCCCCAGCTGCAGGGGCACTGCAGAGAGCTGCCCCTGACAAATCCCGGCTGGAGAAGTTTGCTCCCAGTCTCGGGGCAGACGAACTAAGCTGCAATAATTATTCCCGTGTTTCGTGCAGGAGGCAGCTCGGGTGTTGCTGCCTGAGTGGCTCTAAGAAGAATTAGCAGGATTATGATGGTAACTGCAGGGCAGGCATCCTTCCCTTTCTCTTCAAAGCTGTTTCTTCTGCGTTTTCGACACTTTTCTCACGCTTCCCGTGCGAGGAATGCACGGAGAATCAGGCTGGATATTCTCTCAGGAGAAACAGCTTTTCCTAATCAACAAATGCACTCATTGCAAGCAGTGACAAAGCCCTGGTGCAGCTAAAATTAAAAATTACTGAGTTACAGCGTGTAAGAACAGGGGCAGCTGACACAAAGGAAGCTCAAATAGGAAATTTAGTTTAATTTCTCTGCAGTTGAGCCTAACTTGAAGCTGTGTTTTGAGGAAAAGCCCATTTTGTTTGCATGTAGAAATGTCCTGGTGCTGTTCCTGCATTACTCTGTGGCTGAAATTACCACGGAGCTGATTGTAATGACCTTCAGCGACAAGTTTTTAAAACATAATTCCCTTCTAAAAATAACCTAGTGGCCTTGAGAGAGAATAAAAATATTGTTTGGTGTTTGTGTGATGTCCTGGAGTACTGCAGTGGCATCACCCAGCACTGCTGCCTTCTCTGTGCACTCACAAAGCCTTTGCTGGGCAGCAAAACACGGATTTTTCAGCTGCCTCTCGACAATTTTCCAGTGCAGCTTTGAGAACAAGGAAAGGTTACTGTCTCTAATATCATTTCCCCAATATTTTGCCACCAAAATCAGGTAATTTTATCTGCTTCTTTTCCAGAAATTCCTTTGGAGCCTCATTCTAATCCCAGTCAAATGGGTGGCTTTAAGCTGTTTCAAAATAAAGCTCAAAAAAGGTGGTTTTTGACTGAGAAAATATCACTTTGTGCTTGGGATAATTGGCAATTTCCCACCTGGATCCAAAGGAAATTCAGTGTCATTTGACTTCTGCCATTAACTCAGTCCTGTTGGTCACTTATTTGAAATGAGATGTGCCAGGGGTAAGGCTGAGATTGCAAATAAATCCTGAGGTTTCCACTACAAGACTTCCTTTAATTATTCTCTCTGTGAAATCACATCGAGGAAAATCTGTTTGCTGTTTGTTTTTCAGCTGGGTAACTCAAAATTCTACTTCAATGTGAATATGAAGCTTGGAGGCCTTGGACCTGACTATGAAGCAATCAAAGAGAAAGTGAGTGACCCAAAAGTGAATTTAGGCAGGGGAGAGTGGCAGAGAAATCATCATTTATGATTATCTGGGACTTTATATCCTTGGCTAGCTGGAGATCCTACAGGAAAATTCAAATTAAAGCAAAGAGAAGTGTCCTGGGGATAAATTTTAACCCTCTAATTTTTTAAAATCCAGAAATAGGAATAGATCAGGGCTCATTGCACATCAGGAAATGGCACAACCAGTGTAAAGATCCACCAGACGTTCAAAGTGGAGGCAGAAGAAGTTGTGCAAACACAAGAAAAAAACCTGGCAGCGCTGGTGGAATGGAGACAGATTGTTCAGGATATTCAGAATAAAGATGGAGCTTTTCTGCTCACATTTCTGCTGAGCTCCAGCCTCTGTTCAGCGCAGGGAAAAGCTCTTAAAAGGGAAGGGCAGCTAAAAAAAGCTGTGCCATTTGTCAGGGTTTCCTGTTGTGCTCCCAGGAAGGATCAATGGCAAAGCCAGGTTGAACAGCAGCAGAGCTGGGAGTGGAATATTGGTGGGAAAAGGTTCCATTGATGGATCCCCGAGCCACTGAATTCCACCCCCTTTTCTCCTCTCCTCAGAAGCAGAAGGTGCAGCTGCAGAAGGAATATTCCAGGCAAATTAAGGAATACAACATGAAAAATCTCACTGTGGTGCAGAGGTTCCCTGCAAAGCCCCAGGTGACTTCAGTGTCCAGGCAGAAGGTAAGGGCTGAGTGCAGGGTGACAAGTGGCAGCTGCAGCCCAGAACAGAGCTGGGCAGCTCAGGGCCACAGCTCCTCAGTCCCTTCCATTTGCTCCCAAACACAAAGCCCTGAGAGACCAAACTGCACTGTCTGGGTGTCAAAAAGGAGGTGGGATTCTCTCACCAGGGACATGAGGTGGTGCAGCTTCCACTGGAGACGTGAGGTGTTTCCAAATCTGTGCAACCCAAACCCACCCTGGGTTAAACCAGGCCTCTGCCAGTCCCAGATTTCTGGAATCCTCCTCCCATCCCCTCTCCAAAACAGCATTCCATGTTCCAGGCATCGTTTTGCTTTTTAATTATGATAATTAAGTGCATCCTGCACAACCTGAGCTTTTCCTGTTACCCTGCAAAACTCCCTGCCTGAGGACAAAAGTTTAATGAGACTGGGAAAAAAATGTTTATAAACTTCATAGATTCGTGTTGCTTTTTCTCTTTTAAATAAAAACACTTCTTCAGTGCCCAAGGTGGCCTCCAGTGGTGTCAGGAATCTTGGGCTGGGTTATTTTGCAGTCACCACTGAAGCAATCCAGGATTGAATTCTGTCAGAAACAACCTCAGGGATTCAGAGAAATCTTATTCAACCATTCTTGGAATTCTTGGCCAGGTTTGCTCTCACTCAGGCACCCCAATTTTCCTGGTTTTAGGCTCTGGAATACGCCAAGAAGATTCCAAGACCAAAGACTTTCATTACAAGGCAGTCAGACCAAGAGGTGAAGGAGGAAAGGGCTCTGCCCCAGGCTCCAAAAGGAACCAGTTTACCCCAAATCCCATCCCTGGAATCCCTGTGGAACAGGCACAAGAAGGAGAAGGAATTTGTGGCTGCTTTCAAAGCCCTTCATATCCTATAGAGGTTTGGGAAATCTCTCCTAGGCAAAAATGCCTGAATTGTTTTATTGTGTGACCATCACACCTTTATTTCCCAGCCCTCTGAAATTTAAACTGGTTTAAGTTTAATAATTTTTAAATGTTAGAATCTGTTCTATTTTGTTTAATAAATTGACCATTTGCATTTATAGCACTTTAAATGTGGTCCTCTGTTTTTTCTCTTTGAAATAAATGTTCTGAAAATTGCATTTTTCAGACCAATCAGCTCTTGGCTTGCCACAGCTGGATCATTTTTAAATCCATGAACATACAGACATATCTACAAAACATTAAAAATAAACTTCTGTTTCTTCTGATGATCTTAACACAAACAATATTTCTCTTTCTGGAGTGCAGAGGAGACTTTTGGCCAGAAATAAAGGCAAAAATAATCCCTTGCTGCTAAAAAAGACAACAAAAATATGCTCCAAACACAGCAGTTGGTAATGACACAATGCTAATTATTTAATTGTTACTCTCTTATCTCTCAGTGAAGCATTTCCACATCAAACCCAAAATTTTGAAGCTTCATCTGGGACAAGAAAATTCCAAACAAGTCCTGGCTGAGCATGCAGACAATCTGGGATTAGCCAGGAGCAGTTGGAAAATATATTGGGTAACTAAGGATAATTGAGAGCTGCATGTTTGAGAGGAAACAGCTTTTAACAGATTAAGGCTGTAAAAATAACAACAAACAGATGGGTTTCTTAGGATGCTTCCATTTCTTTAACTTAGTAAATTATGAATTAAGTCACCATATGAAATGTGATTAGAGCACACAGCAAGGGAATTTGGGTTAAAATCTCCTGGAAAACAGGCTGGATAAAAGGAAAAAATAAAACAACCAACCACCTTGTGGTGATGTGGAGTTGTTTTATCCCATTTATTGGGATATTGTCTGTGGGAGCCTCCCAAATTAATGGGGAGAAGGGATCCCCACGCTGCCTTTCCTCATGGAAAAGGATCTGAGCAATGCTCTAAATCCCTCCTGAGGGACAGGAACCTCCCCTCCACCTGCTGGATCAGCTCCTGCATTCCCAGCTGGAAGTTTAGCACATTTTGGGAACTTTAAGAAAACCCCAACCACCTTGTGATGATGTGGAATTGCTTTGTCCCATTTATTGGGTCTCTTTTTATAGGAGACTCCCAACTTAATGGGGAGATCCCCACGCTGCCTTTCCTCATGGAAAAGGATCTGAGCAATGCTCTAAATCCTTCCAGAGGAACAGGAACCTCCCCTCCACCTGCTGGATCAGCTCCTGCATTCCCAGCTGGAAGTTTAGCACATTTTTGGGAATGTTGAGAAAAACCCAAGCACCTTGTGGTGATGTGGAATTGCTTTGTCCCATTTATTGGGTCTCTTTTTATAGGAGACTCCCAACTTAATGGGGAGATCCCCACGCTGCCTTTCCTCATGGAAAGGGACCTGGGCTTTGCTCTAAACCCCTCCTGAGGGACAGGAACCTGCCCTCCACCTGCTGGATCAGCTCCTGCATTCCCAGCTGGAAGTTTAGCACATTTTTGGGAACACTGAGAAACCCCCAAGCACCTTGTGGTGATGTGGAATTGCTTTGTCCCATATACTGGGTCTCTTTTTTATGGGATCCTCCCAACTTAATGGGGAGATCCCCACGCTGCCTTTCCTCATGGAAAGGGACCTGGGCTTTGCTCTAAACCCCTCCTGAGGGACAGGAACCTGCCCTCCACCTGCTGGATCAGCTCCTGCATTCCCAGCTGGAAGTTTAGCACATTTTTGGGAACACTGAGAAACCCCCAAGCACCTTGTGGTGATGTGGAATTGCTTTGTCCCATATACTGGGTCTCTTTTTTATGGGATCCTCCCAACTTAATGGGGAGATCCCCACGCTGCCTTTCCTCATGGAAAGGGACCTGGGCCGTGCTCTAAACCCTTCCAGAGGAACAGGAACCTCCCCTCCACCTGCTGGATCAGCTCCTGGGCTCACAGCTGGAAGTTTAGCACATTTTTGGGAACACTGAGAAACCCCCAAGCACCTTGTGGTGATGTGGAATTGCTTTGTCCCATTTATTGGGTCTCTTTTTTATGGGAGGTTCCCAATTCCGTATGGAGAGAAGGGATCCCCACGCTGCCCTTCCTCATGGAAAAGGGACCTGGGCCGTGCTCTAAACCCTTCCAGAGGAACAGGAACCTCCCCTCCACCTGCTGGATCAGCTCCTGGCTCACAGCTGGAAATTTAACACATTTTTGGGAATACTGAGAAATCCTGAGAATATTTTGGGAAGCCTCGGTGGGAGAAGCATCGTCCAACACCAGCTCAGGCTGCAGGGGAATGTTTTCCAAGAGGGTTTTGTCACTTCCAGCATCCAATTCCAGCTCCTGGGACAGGACCTTCCTCCTCCTCAGCCTCTTTCCCCTCTCCTTTGGGCACTGCCAGGCTGGGAAATGGTTCCAAGCTCTGCTTTCCTACTTTTATTTTTAAACCAAATGGCAACACTTTGAAGCATTTCTGCTCAGGGCACCTCAACTTGTTGTTCCTGCTTAAAAGTGATAATCCCCCCTTAATCCAAACCTCAAGTGCCTGTTTTAATGAAACCTTCAGATGAATATCAAAGAGCTATTTACTCGTATCTAATATTTTAATTAGATTATATTCTCAATTTAACCCATTAAACCCCCTTTGATGAGCTCCATGTTCAGTGTTTAGCCCCAGATGCTGGAGGTAATGAATATTGGACCTTTGATTTAATGAGAACTTCTGCCTTTCCAGCCTGACTCCCTTTGTATCCCCCTTTTTTTTTATTTTCTGGGCTATAGAATTCAGTTAATTGAAGAAGTCTCTTATCACCACACATTAAGGAACCTAAATTAGCATCCCTTTTCTGATTAGAAAATGCAAGCAGACATTTTCTCTTTGATCTGAGGGCTGAGTTGAAGTAGGCAACAGCCCCCTGAAAATGAGCTGATGGCTGCATTATTTGGCTGCCATGCAGATGTGTCCATGTGGTGCAAAATGCTTAATGTCTTAATTGATCACCTTCCTCCCTAGCTGGCATCCTCCTCCAGAAATTAGGGGCATTTGTGGGGGTGCTGTGTTCATTTGGGTTGTTTTTTTTAATAAAAACAATTAATTTTTGGGAAGCATGTAAATACTAAATTGGATATGATGCTGCATCTGGAGGAGAACATTTTTTATATATATTTATTATCATTTTCATAACCATTTATTTTAATTTTTTTAATAAACAGTGATCATCTCACAAGCCACTTGGAAATTCTGGTTGTCCTGGTGTTTTGGGTGTTTTAAATCCCAGGAAAAGGCATTTTAACACAGAATTAAAATCTTTCCATTTACCTCCTTACAAATTCAGATTTTCCCTGCCCCTCACAGAGACTTTGGCACAAAAAGGGCACCAAGCAGCTGAAAAGCAGAGGCCAAAATTTAATGTCTTTCAGATCAGGAAGGCAAAATATTTAAATAAAAGATGGACCTTGGATGTTGAATTAATTGTTGAGGGAGGGGTTGAGCAGGAGCAGAACCTGCTGAGGTCCCGTGGTGTCACTGAGCTCACAGAGGGGTCTGCGAGCACCATCCAATGGAAATTCCCAATGTTTCCTTGGCAAGACCTTTCCAGGGCCATCATTTCTTAATGTTTGAGGTTCTGGAAGTGTTGCAGCTGAAACCACTTTCAGTGGGCAAAGATTTGGGGCCAGTTTTACCTAAAAAATGTTGCCGTTGTAACATCCCCATCGTGTTCCTTCCAAAAATAACCAAAATTGCCTTCCCAGCACCTCACAGAAGGCATGGGGGAGCTGCTGACACCCTCAAAAAATTGATATTTATCAGTTAAAATCGTTAAATGAGGCAAAACCTCACAGGCTTCGTGACAGCTCTACAAAAAAAGGTGAGAACTGAAACCAGATGAGGATTTGCCCAACTCCTGCAGTCACTGAATGCTGCAAAAAACAAGCTCTGCTGTCACCAGCCAAGCACCTGATCCTTGTCATCTCCTGCCAGGGGTCTCTTCTGCTCCTCCTTGCCCAACTCTAAGTGTTTTCCATGTGAGGAAAAAGCAGGAATGTGGAGAAAGGAGCGGCTCTGGTGTGAGGAGGAGCTGGAGGCACAGAACCCCAGGGCTGGGGAAAGGCAGGGAGCTGCAGCAGGAGGTGCTGGAGGATCAGAGGGATGCTGAGCCAAAATCCTGGGCCTGAAGGAGCATCTCCAGCCCTGCACAGTCCCAGGAGCAGAGTGGGGAGCTGCAGGTGATGCTGAGCCAAAATCCTGGGGCTGAAGGAGCATCTCCAGCCCTGCACAGTCCCAGGAGCAGAGTGAGGAGCTGCAGGTGATGCTGAGCCAAAATCCTGGAGCTGAAGGAGCATCTCCAGCCCTGCACAGTCCCAGGAGCAGAGTGGGGAGCTGCAGGTGATGCTCAGAGCTGGGTCTGTGTCCTGGGAGTGCTCCAGGTTTGTCCTGCAGCCCCACCAGGGCACCCAACACAGGGAATTCCAGTTTAGGGAAGCGCCTGGAGTGGTTCCAGGAGCAGCTGGAATGTGGGCGGCTCCTGCCCTCACAAACCTGCATTGTCAAACCTTAAACCCAAATTGTGCCCCGCAAAATGAGCCCTCACAGGTGGAGAAGCCACCTGTGGGACCAGGGTGCCACATTCACACCCTCCTGCCTTCCCAAGCACTGCTGCTCCTGGATCCCTGCTGGGAGCTGCTGTCCCAGTGCCACAGTGTCCCACCCAAGCTCTGGGAACAACAGAAATCCAACACCAAATCCCGACCTTTCTAAGCCAGGACCATCCAGGAGTCTGCAGTCAATGAAGGTGATGGTGTTGGTAAGAGAGGAAAAGCTCCTCAGCTTGGCCCACACCTGCAGGAGCTCCACTCCAGGGCATCAGTGACAGAAAATGCACCAAATCCATCAGTCAGCAGAGAAATGAGGAACCACACAAAGGATTTTCCACCATGCCCAGGTCATTGCTGGGCTCAGCCATGGGTTATTTTCACCTTCCCCACTGTACTGACCCTCTAACGGCAGGAATTTGCAAATTATTTGCTTTATAACCACCCTCACAACCAATATCTGACCTGTTTTTATGGAGCTCTGGCCACAGAATGAAAAAATTCGGGGTTGGAACTGCTTTTTCAGAGCCATAAAAGTTCAGAATGTTCAAGGCAGCATAAAGGAAAACACTCAAAATAAAAACAGAAAGCAAAGGTTCATGGCAGAATTTTATAGACTGGTTTTTGATTTTCTATAATGACAACAACAACAACAAAAAAAAAACATTAACCAATTAGGTGTTAAATTAATCACCAGAAAACAATTTCACTTCAGAAAATCTCACTGAAGAATTTTAATGAAAATCAATCTTCTTGAAAAATAAGAAATCCACCAACATTTCCTCTTCTCAGCAATTATTTCCTGCAAGCCACTTCCACTCCAGCATTCCCCAAATGAACACATTAAATATTTATATTTTTTTTTTTAAAGAGAGAGAGCAGTTCTAAATCTCTCCTCTGCTCCTCAAGGTTCTTGGGAAGAGCAGGAAAAAGTCGGCTGCTGTCATGGAATAAATCAGGACCCACGAATAAAACCCCATTTAATTTATTCCAAGAGAAATAAATTTTCCAAGAGAAAAATCTCTGATAGAAACAAAAAGAAAAAATAAAAAGCCTGCCCAGCCCTTCCTTCTACCCAGGACCATCTCTGTTCTCCCACAGCCTGTTCCCAAAACCTTGCCCAGACTGCCTGGAATTGCACTTTTCCATCTCCAGCTGGGCTGGGAATTTCTCTGGTAGGAGTTGTTGCCTTCAGCTGTCTCAGTTTTGGAGTTTTCTGCACCAAACTTTGTGGGATAAGCAGCTTTTTCCCAAAAATTCCCGTTCCCTGCAAGGCTCTGGCTGGGCTGGGGACAGCCCCGGGAATGTTCCCACTCTGCAGCTGGGACAGTTCTTAATGAGATTTGCAGCTTTAATTGTCGGCCAAGGTGCCTAAAACCACCCAGAGGTGAGGGATGGGCTTGGGGTTTGTTTTACTGATCAGAAATACTTCGGGAAGGGAGATCCTGGAGCGGCAGGGGGGAAACTGCAGAGATTTGAGGGGGTTTTGGGTCTTATTTTGACCTTTTCTCAAAGATCTGACACCTCCGAGCAGAGCCGGGCCAGCCCCGAGCCACTCCCAGCCCTGGGAACGACAGTGGCAGACGTGGTCAAAAATAATATTATCCCATAAATGTCATGTACAGCTTCTCTTTGATATAATTTTTAATAATTCCCACCAAAACAGATGCTCAGGGGAGGCCGACAACGAGCACAGAGCAAAACACGGGGTGGATGACCCAGAAAAAGTCTCAGATTTCCAGGTTTTTCTGCTCCCATCACATCCCTGCCCACGGAAATTGGGAAAAAAGGGAAAACCCCGGAGCTGGGAGCGGCTCTGCTTCCAACCACACCGAGATTTCAGGAGCAGAGTGGTTGTTTTGCCTTCCGAATCCGAATTTTTGGGGAGGTGGGCGGCATTTTGTTGGTGGGAATGATTGTCCTGAAAGGATTTGTTAAAGACAAGCAGCTTTTCCTGGATGGATGGGTGGGTGCTGGGGGTTTTCCTCTACACGCAGGGTGTGATCTTTATTTTACATGTAAAAAACAGAGAGGCAAACTCACGGAAAGGAAGCGAACACACGCGTTTCAATCAGCTCTATTTTATATATATTAAACAGGAAAATTAAACATTTCCCCCTCACAAAACGACAGGTCCCAAAATCCAAAATGCCCTGAAAGTGCCAATAACGCCGGGCGACCAAATGAAATTCCTGATAAAAACCAAATAACAGGGAAATAAATGAAATAACCCAACGAGACACCGCCGGGGCTGCCCGGGAATATCTGAGCCAGCACAGGTTTTTAAAGGAGAAATTCCCAATCCCATCAGCTCCTCCCAGGAGATGCGGAGCCTCCGCCGCTCTCCCCGCGCATTTCCCAGCCAGCGGCTCAGCCCGAAACTCAAATTAAATTCTAAAAATCTGAATTTACCTGGAAATGAACCCAGTTTCCTGGCAAGGAGGTAAAGGCAAAGCGAGCAGGGCCGGGGGCTGCTGCAGCTGAGCAGCGGGGAGAGGAGGGGGATGCAGGCGGGGAGACAGGAGCCGAACGCGGGACCCGCTCCGGGGCTGTTTCCGAGGAAAAGGGAATTATCCGGGATCCACACCTGGAAGCCGGGCAGGAATCAGGCTGCCGACACTTCTCCAAGCTGTAGAAAATCCCTTTTTTGCTGGCTGCGAGCGCCGTTTGCTCCGTGCAGCCGCGGCAGGATCGAGTTGTTGGGGATGCTCCCCTTTTCCCCACAGCGGAGTGAAATAAACCGGGATTTTTTGCCTTACCTGTTTCTTCGGAGGGCTTTTCTTACAATTCTCATTATTTCTGCATGTCCTGGAAGCTCTGCCCGACCTCCCGCACTGGGGAGGGAGACGGCGAGCGTGGAAAAAGCGGCGAGGATTTAGGAATTCGGGGAATAAAGGGTGAAATTTGCCCTGCCTGCCGCTCCCAGGAACCACAACATGCTGCCACGAGTATACATTTATTTTAAACCCCAGGAAAGTTCGGGGAACGAGGAAAAGTCCGACACCTCGGAGGGAAGGGGGCACCTAAAGCTCGTTTTACTCCCCCCGCCCCAGATTCCCGAGCAAAGCCCAGGCTTGGGGTGATGCTGGGGGGCACCGGCGGCACCGCGGGGTCCCGGCCCCCTCGGGGGCATCGCCACCTTCGCCCCGGGGAGGGGAGGGGGCTCCCCGCGCATCCACACCCCCTTCCCCAGCCGGTGTGCGCGGTGCCCAGGCTGGGGAGGCGGCGGCCGGGGCAGAGCAAGGAGAGGCAGCAGAGCCCCGGCTCTCTAGAGGCGGTGCGGGCCCGAGCAGATGTCCCCCTCCTCCAGGATGTCCACCTCGTCCTCGGCCTCCTGGAGCAGGAAGGGGCCGGGGGGGCCCTTGCGGGGCTCGGCTCCGGCCGGCTCGGGCAGCTCGGGCTCGGGGGAGCTCTGCTCCCGGCTCTCCTCCCCGCCCGCCTGCTTCGGGTCGTCCTGCGTCTTCCGCAGCTGCTTTTTGTGCTTCATGCGGCGGTTCTGGAACCAGGTTTTCACCTGGGAGAGGAGGGAAAGCGGGGGAAAGATTGAAAAAAGGAGGGGGGGAAAAGTGATAAAAATTAAAGGGAGAATGGATGTGATGGATGTGGGGATGCTGGAGGGGCTGTGGGGATGCTGGAAGTGATCCGGGGGACGCTGAGCGAGTGGGATGAGGGGATTCAGGAGGGGATGCGGTATGGAGGATGCTGGAGGGGCTGTGGGGATGCTGGAAGTGATCCGGGGGACGCTGAGCGAGTGGGATGAGGGGATTCAGGAGGGGATGCGGTATGGAGGATGCTGGAGGGGCTGTGGAGATGCTGGAGGGGCTGTGGAGATGCTGGAAGTGATCCGAGGGATGCTGAGCGAGCGGGTTGAGGGGATTCAGGAGGGGATGCTNGTGGAGATGGTGGAGGGGCTGTGCAGATGGTGGAAGTGATGCGGGGGATGCTGAGAGAGTGGGATGAGGGGATTCAGGAGGGGATGCGGTATGGAGGATGCTGGAGGGGCTGTGGAGATGCTGGAGGGGCTGTGGAGATGCTGGAAGTGATCCGAGGGATGCTGAGCGAGCGGGTTGAGGGGATTCAGGAGGGGATGCTGTAGGGAGGATGCTGGAGGGGCTGCGGGGCTGCTGGAAGTGATCCTGGGGATGCTGAAAGGATGGGATGTGGGAATGCTCCGAGGAACGCGGGGCTGCTGGACGCGAGGAGGGGTGGGGAAAGTGCCCCGCTCGCCCTACCTGAGTCTCGGAGAGGCTGAGGGCCGTGGCCAGCTCCACCCGCTCGGGTGTGGAGAGGTAGCGCTGGATCTCAAACCTCTTCTCCAGCCCGGAGAGCTGCGAGTCGGAGAAGACGGTGCGGGCTTTGCGGCGGCGGCAGTGCTTCCCGGGCAGCTCGGCGTGAGCGTGGTGCTGGAAAAGCGCTGGCACCGGCATTCCTGGGGGGACACAGGGCCGAGACCCGCGCTGCGCTCGGGCAGGGAGCCGGGATGTGGAGGAACCCCCAGGAGTGTCGGACTTTTCCCGCGGCGGCTCGAGGTGAGCTCTTCCCTCTGCCTCTTTTAACTTTTGTTATTTTTTCGTTTATTTCGTTTTTTGAGGTCGATTTATTGGTTTGGGGTTGGGGGTTTTGTGCTGAAAACGCGGGGATTTTTCCAAGCGCTTCGCCCCTGCCGAGCCCACCCCGGGAAGGTGAAGGGACCCCGGGCCGCGCTGCCCCCGGAGGGGACCCGAGGCTGGCGGGGACCCCTGAGCCCTCCCGGCGACGAAACCACAACGAAATGGGCATGGAAAAACCCGGGGGAGCCCTGGAAAAAGGCTGGGAAGGGGGAAGCGATCCTGCACGGCCCCGCTGATCCACGGCTTGGGAAATTTTGGAGGTTTTGTCCTTGCAGAGCCCCAGGATGCGGGAGAGGAGCGGCACAGCCCCAGCGGCGCTGCGGGACGCGGGAAAGCGAAGCCCTGCTGGATAACGCGAGGCAAAAGCGAGGTTCTCTGCCCCAAAATAAAAGCGACTTTAAAAAAAATGCATTAAAATGAAAAAGAGAGGGAAACCCTGAAGGTTTGGGGCACCCGCTGACGAAGCGGCTCCAGTGCCGGGGGATGCAGCCGGGGTGGTGGCAAGGGATGTAGAAAGACGCCTGGCGGCCCCAGAGCGGCTCGTTCCCTCCTGTCCCCACCCGAGTCCCCACCCGGCCGCCCCAAACTCGGCGGGCGCTGCCGCACTTACCCGAGGTGGTGAGGAAATAGGGGTGGTGGTGGTGATGCTCCGGCTTGTGCAGGGCGGGGTGCGGGTGCGGCGCCAGCAGGGTCGGGGTGGGCATCAGGGGGTACCCATAGTCCAAGAGGGGCACGCGGGAGGCCAGGGAGCCGGGGAAGTGCTCGGGGGGCACCTCCCGCAGNATAATAATAAATAAATCCCCCAGCCAGAAATAACCTGGCGGAGCCGGGGGAGGCGAGGCGGGCGGGTCGGGGATGCGCGGGGCGCTGCGCGCCTTTGAGGCGCGCTGGGAAGGGGGATGCGCGCCGAGCCAATGGCGAGCGGGGGGGGGACGGGCCTGCCGGGCCACCCAAAGCACGCCGGGGGCGCGGAGGGGGCGAGGACGGGGGGANGCGCTCGGGAGCCGCTCCGCAGCCGCTCCGCAGCCGCTCCGCAGCCGCTCCGCACCGGCGCGCTCAGCCCCGCTCCCAGCGCCGCGCTCGGGGCGTTTTCCCAAACACTGGGGGGAGAGCTCCCCTTTGGGTTTTTTTCTTTTTTTTTCCTTTTTTTTTTAAGAAAAGAAAAAGAACTTGGGGGAGATAAACCAGCGGCTCTTTCCCACGCTGCGCTCCCAACCTGTCCCCGCGCACGCAGCTTCTCCCTTCCCTCTCAGGCTCTCACCCCGTCACGGTTTTGTTCCCATCCCTTCCCCGCTCTCTGTTGCGCCAGCACTTTTTTTTTTGGGTCTTTCCTCTGTTTGTCTTTTTTTTTTTTTCCCTTTTTCCCTTCCTCGCCCCCTCTAATCTGCACCATTCATTTCCCCGGAGTCAATTTGCTCAAATGAGGGTGATACACCACATCATAGCCGAGATAATTTCGGTTCGCATCTCGGAAAATTGCTCTAATTATTGATGTTAAACTCAGGGAAATTAAAAGAAGGCGCTTCTCCTTCATCTCCTGATTTTAAGCTCTAATTTGTTGAAATCGAGTTGTCATCACAATTCCAATCACTACCGTTAATAGTAAAAGTGTTCTAATAGAGCCAGAATTCGCACAACCCATGCTATTAGATAATTAAGAAAGATGTTAGAAAGACAAGTGCTAATCCTTGGGCACACGGACAGCGTTTCCATCTGATCCAGCAGGTAGAACAAATTAATTACCCGAATCAATTAGTCCTAAAAGTACAGTTCTCAGGGAAGTGCAAGCCATGCCTTCCATATGGATGAGCTGGTAAATGGTAAATAGATGAGGAAAAAGCTTTAAAAGAATAGAAACGGCAACCGCGGGGCTTTAATGAGTGCGTGGCTCCGCGCCGGGCAGAGCCAGGGGGCGAGGGGCAGAGGTGGCTCCTTCGGCGGCTGCCAAAATTGGGGAGGGGGCGGTCAGAGAGCGCCCGGAGCCGCCGGGAAAGCGCCCGGAGCGTTTTGTGCCCCTCGCAGCCACACCCACACTCGGCTTTCTGAGGTGCCCTCGGGCACTTCGGCGTTTGGTGTGCATTAAATATCCGGGCATTTCTACCTTTATTTTGTGCGCCCCATATTTCGTGTTATCTTCTTGTATAAACATGTGTTTTTATATAAATATATATATATTTA
>VZRX01021439.1:0-105550 GCA_013398075.1 Notiomystis cincta | reverse complement strand
ATACTAATACTAATACTAATACTAATACTAATACTAATAATTATAATAATTATAATAATAATAGTAGTAGTACACAAAGTAAGGGATGCACAATGCAGTTGCTCACCACTCAGCAACTCATGCCAGCTAGTCCCCAGGCAGTGGCCTCTGGCCAGCTTTCCCCCAAATTACATACTGAACCTGTCATCTTATATTATGAAATTTCCTTTTGGCCAGCTGGAATCAGCTATACAGGCTGTCTTCCACCAAAACTTCTTGTGCCCCTCCAGCCTTCTTCCTGGCAGGACATGCAAAGCTGAAATGTTCTTGACTTAGTATAAACACTACTTAGCAACAACTAAAAACATCTCTGTGTTACCAACATTATTCTTCATGCTGCATCCAAAACACAGCACTGTTTTAGTTAATAGGAAGAAAATTAACTCTATCATAGCTTAAATCAGGACAGAATTTCAAAGTCACAGAACAAATATTCTACTTCAAACCATTATTCTTCTCTAAAATCCTTTTATTTGTAAACAAGGAAGGTGTCCTCTTAAATTTCTCTGTCTCCTCTCCCCCTTCTTTACCATTCACATTTTGGATATGCATCATACATAGATATTATAGAGCTCATGGGTAGACAAGAGCAACTCTATCATTTTTCAGTGTAACAATTTAACAGTGTGTTTATGGTGGGATCACAGGATAACTCACACTGGAAGGGCCCACTGGACATCCCCTGGTGCAGCCCCTGAGTGAGAGTGCTGAGCACACCCTGAGCCTTGGAGGACCTCAGGCCTGGGGCAGAGCCACCTCGCTGAGGGCAGCACAGCTACTACACAGGAGTAGGCAAGAAATAGTAGATTAAAAATATGGCAAAAAACTCCAAACCCAAAAACCTCCCACAATCACATTGTTTTTTGATTTTACTGGGAAAAGCTTCATCAAACCTAAAGCATTGATTCTATATTACTATTAGAAAAATATCATCCCCCCAGTAAGGACCTTTTGCTGATATATAACAGAAGAACCCCTCTAAGCATTCATTGTGTAATCCAGCTCTTACTGAAATCCCTGAGGAGATTCCTACTAGTGAACAGGATCATTCCTATTTCTCTTTTTAACAGATTAGTGTGTGTTTACATGAAGGCCCTGTAGGCACCAATTAATCTGTACTCATATAGCAACTGCAGAGCTTAAAAATCCCTGACATTCTCTTCTATTGGTAATTCACAAATTTGCCTTGGCAAGCAATGGGACTGGGAGCATCCATCTCTTTTCAGATATTAAAATTCTGGTAATTATTTGCTGAAACACAGTTTTTAACTCATATATCATATGAGTTAATAATTCTAAATATTAAACAAGTATAAACTAAATACAGGGTAATTTTAAGGTAGTACAGAGAAATCCCAGAGTTTCTAGTCCTGCTCACAGCTTTGCTGAGAATCCTCAGGAAGGAATTTAGCAAGTGTGTTCAACTTCACAGTTACACTGTCAAATCATGTGGGCAGAAGGCAAACAGTCAAGAATTACATGAGCCAAATGCTGCTGCAACTTTTCAGGAAATTCTGAGCAGCAACAGAGGCAGACAAAGAAGAAAATCACAAAATAAAAATAGTCAAAGCTCAATTGCTTCACCTAGATGGCCTCCAAAGAGAACCTTCTGGACCTTCTTAACTCCTTGCCCATCCATACAGTTGCATGCCTATAGAATGCTTGCTCCACATAGGGGAATACATCAGCCTGATGGGAACCATGTGTTTTATACACTCCACAAGATGTGTCCTGCTCTTTTCAGAAGGCCCAATTTGCAAGATCATTGACTGCACAATACATGGTTTTGGTTTTGAAATCAGCCCAGGAGCTGTCTTTGGGACAGTGCAGAAGAACATGGTGCACTCTGCAGCCTGGAGGTTGAAGGGAAAATAGACTGCTGGAGATCACTCCTTATTTTATTCAAGGGTCTTAAGAACAGGAAAGAGCCAGAAATCTTCCTTTCATGCAGCACCTAAAACAGGCAGCCAATGGTTTATACATATATATACATAAAAATATAAGATATAAAAAAAAAAACAAATATGTTGAGAAGCTTACTTCCCAGAAACCAGGAATTTAAATTATTATTTAGATGAAAGGTGGGAGTAAACTGGGGTGGAGGAGTAAGGAGGAAAAAACATCAGCAGTGTATTCTCTATTCCTGCCTTTTATCTGTGCTTAGTAAATCTAATCCTGCTGACTGATCTTGTACATGTTATTGAACTGACAACTTCTTTTTCTGTGGTGCATCTTTACCCTGTTCCTTTCTGTTCAATACAGATTTTCAAGGCAAATGCAAATGTTACTGCTATAGAGAGAATTATTGTTAATTACTGCTAATGTTAGACTGCCTGTGCAGGTTCATCTGGTGAGACAGAGCTCTGGTGCAGGATGTGGTGGCTCATCACTTGAGCCTTAATGATACAGGTGAGTGGTGAATGAAGAATAAGGTAGAGATAGAGAAAGCCTCATCAAATGAGAGTCAAAAAGAACTGCAGTAGTAGCAATATGGTGCCATGAGGGAGGACAGCATGAGAGCATGGTTTATTTAGCATAGTAAAGAAAAAGCTGAAGGCAGTTTTGATTGTTTCCTAAAAATACATGAGCAGAGTGAGAGAAGTGAGAAAAGGAGAATAAATATCACCAAGGGAGAAGAGCTTCACTTTCTAACCAATACCAAGACAGGGATAAACATGTACAATGTCCAAGAATAAATTCAGGGTAACATATTTTTAAATTAAATGGCAAAGACCTGAAATCACAGAATGGATGAAAAAAATTCTTCAATGTTAATAAGACAGAATTTATGGATGGTCTGATTGACAGAGAAAAGGGAATATGTAACTCAAAATCTTCCTTTCAGCCCTCTAAGTATGACCCATAGAGTTTTGTGGAGGTGGGGGGTGGGGCAAAGTTAGACAAACAAAAGATCTGGTTTGGGGCACACCTGTAACACACAAAATTGGCAAAGGAACGAGGAGTAAGATCGAAAAGTCCATTTAGGTATTGTATATTTCCAAAATTAACATGTTGCATTTGGGTCACAGTTAATGAAGCAGGATTCATAGAGTTCCTGGGAAGCCATTTAGAGTATGAAGGTGTTTTTAAACAAAAGGCAAAACTGTAGGCTGCCTAAGGAATTCAGAAGGTGAAAGTATGTTGGAAGACCTATTGGGAGTCACCTGGCCACTCTGAGTGCCCTAGAAATATCAGGTATTTTTATGGATGTGTTTGGTCTGGCTGAGATGGAGTTGCCTTTCCCCACAGTGGCCCTCCCAAACCTCTGCTCTGTATTTGTAGCTAGAATGTTGATAACACACCAATGCTATGGCTTTAATGAGCCACAAATAAAAATCATGATAGATCATCTTCAGATAATCAGTATTTTTCATTGACATCTGCTATCTGTATTTTTATTGAATTGGATCATGCATTGACAATGTCTCATGCATCAGGCAGACCAGGAGTCAGTGCACCCTCTTTTTCCAGGACTAGCAATGACTAGCCCACTAAGCTTAGGGATTTGGGCTTCAGCTCAATTTCCCTGTTGTGCAGGAATCATACATTTGAATTTCCTGTGCTTTAAGTAGGGGGTCTTTGAAATGAATAACTGAATATTCATTAAGCCAGACAGAGTGTGTATAACTATAACATCATGATTAAAACACCACTGTGTCAAGGGATGAGCCCAGCCTGTGTTTGAACCAGTGCTATAGCCTGTGACCACGACTGTCTGCAGTAAGGAGAAATTTTCACAGCCATTCTCTTTCTTACACCCTTACAAGAAAGTGCTGTGGCTCACACACATCAGTAAATCTTTTGTAACACTCTCTGCACATGTATGCAGCCCAAGGAGGAGTTGATTGTAATTGAATAAAGAGGGTTTACATTTTCCCTTACCTCATAATTGTAAATGCCTAATATCTACAGCAGAGTGGAAACACAGGTGAAGGAGAAGCACAGGACTTGTGTTACCAGAGTAACTTACCCTGGTTAATAGAAAAGTGCAGGGAAAGTTCCCTGGAGCTGCTAGATCTTTTGGCAAGCACATATAATGCTTTAGATTTCTGATGTTATGAATCGTTTATGTCTCTGCAGAAATGAAATGATCCGTTAAAATCTTAAAGTAGCTATTGATATATTTTGTCCATATTAAAATTTATTTAATCTAAAACACTTAATCGTTCGTATAAAAGGTGGTAGGCAGTTCTCATTTCAAGCCATGGTCTTTGGTTGAAGCTGTCAGGCACTCTCATGGGGTATTTTGCCCTGCACAAATCTTTTCAGCCAGTACGTGATAATTATCAGGATTTCTCACATAAGTGGAATAAAAAAACTGGGCTTAGTTTGAGCTTCAGAAGCCTCGGGCACTGTCTTTCATTTGCCAGCTTCTAGCTACTATGTATTAGAAATATATGAAGGGCTCTGGGAGACAGGTGTACTTGGATTTATTTCACTTGAGGATAATGCATCTTTACAGAGACCGCTGAAGTTGGAAGTCAAAAAACCTGGAGTGATAATGCATTTTGTACCTGACTCTGGATACTAACTACCCTACTTCCCATTGTGCTGTTAATTACATATCAAGGTAGGAAGGGCTCTCTTCCAATAGACCCTGCTTCAGGTACACTCTAATAAAAGAAGAAAACAGATCACAGCCCACATGATAAAAATGAATCCTATTGCTTAATATTGCTGCCATGAACAACCAGATCAGTCCCTAGGAATTCATTGTTTATCTCATTTTTCCAAGAAGGACTTCTTAGTCCTGGTTAAATATGTATGGGAAGACCCTACTTTCCACACCACACTGCCTCAGTGTGCTAATTTCACAGCCTTCAAGAGAAAGTTTCACAGGCAAAGGCTTACAACAAAGGAGAGAGATCCTAACTCTGCCCTTCCACTACAGTTTAAGTTACATGAAGGGAGAGCTGTTCGAACAGACATCAGTGTCACAGGTGCCAGTTGTCTGATTTATTCCCTCTCAGAGGAACACACTGGCATCTGTGTGAATAGTGACACCTTGCCAGCTGGCCAGGAGGCTGTCCTCTCAGCTGTCCTTCCAGACAGATGAATTGCACAGTGCACATAGCTGCCTGCCAAAGGACAGAATTTCCAGGAGAAGGAGAGGGGAAAAGCACTTCATGTATAACTGACAGTAGTTTTACTTAAAATTTGTTTACAGAATTAAGTTTATTGGACCAGCTTTCCGCCAAAACCATCTTTCTGACACTGCAGTAAGTTACATGGATTGTGCACCATAAACCAGAGCAATTCACATACGAATTTACATTCTCTCTGATGTTACTGAGTGGAGTATATTTTTCTCAGTCTGGTCATAACACAGTATGGGCAATATGATCTTACTTAATCTCCTTTTTTATAATCCTAGATCACTCAGCCAAAATAAATACCTCTACCTTTAGGTAACTATATTAAATAGTTAGGTTTTAAAGCCTAGCATTTTAAAGCTTTAAATGATCTGAGCACTCAAAACACTGACAGTAATCCACTTGTGAAAGTGTACAACAAAACCTCAGCTGGCTTTAGGGAAAAGACAATTGTTAAAACCATCACAACTCACATGTTAGTACAAGCCAATGAGCTGGTAGTGCTGATGTACTGGTTCCTAATGGTTTCTATAAAATAAACCCAAATTTTCTTTACTCATTGATAGTTTGAGGATCCTATGCAATTTAACTATGAAGTGAGAATGAGTATTCCTAACTTGTTTGCAGAATGAAAACACATGTTCTGGAGTGTAACTGAAAGAATGGTAAAAACAATATTTGGCCAAGGTTGAATTGAGCTAAGTCACTACAAAAAGATAAATACTGGGTGAATCTATTGCACAAGATTTGTAAGACTCTCAAGGCATAAATATAATAATTGTGTTCTGATACTGTGAACAGTGGTAATGCTTTAAAAGAGCCTGGGAAGTGTTAATAGAACTGTATCTATTCACCCCCAGAACATGTACCTCTTTTTCAGAAATGAATTAGCAGTGATTTTTTTTTTCGTGTTTATACTCTTATTAGTTATCTCCTCAGATTTTCAGTTCATTCTGCCCACAGCACCTACACAGTTTGGCATAGAGCCTTTTACAATGCTGATCACATTGTTTGGATATAAGAAAAAACTATCTATGCTTTTTTAATGATAGACATGTCTGCAAATGTGAATGCTCATTGTTCATTCTCTTTACACCTCATGCCCTTTTACTCACATATTTAATATATTTCAGCTGAGCGACTTAAAAGCAGGATTAAAGACAGTGAACATTTTTTTCTGGCTCATCTGGGTTTATCTGGTGCATTTTAAGTAATATAACTGGTTTCTCCATGGAGATAGGGGTTTGTTTCCTAACCTTTCTAAAGCACGACTTCATACAGGCAATAGCCATAAAATCAGAGAATAGTTTGGGTTGGAAGGGACCTTTAAAGGTCATCTAGTCCAACCTCCACTACAATGATCAGAGACATCTTCAAATAGATCAGGTATTTAGGCATAAAACTAGTACAGTGACTGGACTGCATTTAAGTCCTATCCTGGAAAATTTGAAACTTCTCATTTTATGGTAGAATAGCAAAGGAGTAACTGGATTTTGTCTCTGCTGTGTCTCTGGTAAAAGAGGAAATGAAGCTGTACATTACTGTTATATCTGCATCACTGAAGTAGTCTCGACATTTATGTGGTGTCTTTGCACATCTAAGTGAGGTCTTCTGCAATTACAGAGGTTAAGTTTTCATCCAAGGTTCATTCTTACTGATTCTTTCCTGAGAGTACCAGTTCTGTACCTGAGCCAAGTCAATGGCATGAGTTAGTGCATTTCTAAAACTAAACAAAATCATACAGCTTAGCCTGAGTCACCCCAAAGGATGTTTTTAAATATAAGAGTGGACTTTTCATTAAGGATGGGCAACGTCCACAGTAGAGTAAACGTGGCTTTGCTTTGCAAATATAAATGAACAGCTGGGGCAGTACAATCTTAAATCACCGTAACTAGACGTGCAAGGCCACACTATTCATGCCCAGAGCTCAAGTTCCCATTATTCATCCATTTTCCATCCCTATTAGAATTGGACTCTGTTCATTCTGATTGAAATTGCAGTGGCTACTCACAAAAGCAACCTCTTCTATACATGTGTTTGTGACTGCTGAACTTTCAAAATTGTTTTCTTGCTTTAATTAAAAATTATTACATTCCACAGATGGACATTGGCAACATGAGCTTCTGTCATATTCCTCCTCATGTAAAATATTGATGTCAGGCTCTGTGATGCAAAGTAGCAAAACCCTGAGTGCAGAAGCCATCCAAACCTCATTTGGATTCCCAAAGGAATTTGACCCATCCTAGCAAGCACACTTTAGGCTGATTATGTAGCTGTCAATTACGCTGCTGTTCTGTGCACTGAGATTACTCAGACTGTATTCTTTATCACAACCAAAATAAACCTACTGCAGTGGATTGTTTTTTCCCTACTAAACAAATGCATATTGAACATGCATAAGTAAGCTTAAGGACTGAATCTTTTTGCTCAGATTTGCCAGTGACATCCCCAGTAAATGTCTGAAGTTCAAAGCTGACAACAAAGGTACAGATATAATTCTGCTTTGTGAGGTGAGGATTGTGACACTGTATAAACTTGGATTTATGAATTATGAAATGCAGTACTCATTATGTATATATTATAGGCTTGCATGACATTAACAGCCTTGGTCTCCATGACAATACCAGCAGAAGATGTTGGATGAAAAAATGGCTATGAAGAATATGATTTAAATAAATATCACAATACTTCTCAGTCTTTTTCATTTAGCAGAATTTTTAGCACGTTTAAAGTAACCAAACTATTGTTTTCCTTCTTTATCTAACTAGACACAGTTTTCTCAGAGAGAGATCAACTTTTTGCTACCTGTATGTAAAAGCCAAAGCAGATTGGACACTCACGGGTGATGGGTCGCATCTGGCCAAATGGATTTACTGTACCCTGCACTCAGTTTACAAAACACTGGCACTCTAAACATGCAATGTCTCTAGTCATAAGCAAACAATTATACCCCACCCCCACAGTTTTTGGGTTTCCCTCTTGATTGCAAAAACAGCCTCAAGTGACCAGACAGGCAGAGATAGACACTATGAAGGTGGGTGACAGGAGTGTCAGCAAGTCAGGCAGGCGCAAACTTCTCTGGGCACCCTTCTCTGAAAGCTGCACAACTCTATTTACCTTGTGCTTGTCATGCCACTAATTAGGTGGATCTTGAATGGGCTCATATTTATGCTGTCCAGTGAACATGTGGGTATAAGTACACTGGGACTTTGTAGGGAGCTCATTAACACCATTGCTGATAATATCCATCATTTCACAGGAGACAACAAAGACAACTTCTTTGTCTTCGATTTTCAGTTCCTTCTTCTGGACCCACTCTTCATTTTGCCTTTCAGGACCATGGGCTTTCTGAACAGAAGATAAATTCCATAATTGAAAAAATAAAACCAAACATATAAAGCCATACAGGATGGTCAGGACCATACAGTTTAACTTAAAGAAGTTTGAAAGGAGTCGCATGGCTTATTTTAGGCTAACCATGGATTTTTACATTTTATTAACTCAAATACTTAATTCTAACCTTAGATCTATTTTATCTGTATAAACTATAAAGATATGGGAGCATGCTGTGGTGCTGCCACTCTCTGTCACCTCACCATTTCATATTTGTAAAGAGATGCAATAGTAATTTGGGGTAAGTACTAAATTCTTATTATTAACTTAGTGTCCAATCTCTTTTTAGTCTTTAATACACACCCCATTCTCACATTGTCTGCTGAGAGATAAAATGCTCTATTATTCTTCTAGTTTCTGGCATGACAATTTAAGCAGAAATTACATGGTGTGCTCTGTGTAACTCCTGCCTTAGAATAGACGCTCCTTGTTTTGTTACTTCTCAGACCTCTTGCTCTCACCTTTCACAAGAGATGATTCCAGAAGAAGAACTCAGATTGTAAGACTCAGATTTTAAGATTTCATCGTTCTAAAGCAAATTATTAATCAGAAAATATTCTCTTCTGCTTTGGTCCTACCACACTTGAACATCCAAACACTGCCTGACTGCAAATAAAGAGCCTGTATGAAACTCCTATGTAAGGATCCCTAACGTAAGAGGTACCTAAATGCTGTAACTGCAGGTACTTTTTCAGTCAGGATGCTTCATTTTGGCAATGTCTGTGCTGCCTATGTTGAATAGGTAATTACTAAATTTATTCCTAGACCTAGTACAAAAATTAATAATTCCTCTTTGTTCCTCACAGTTGGTGCTCCTAGATGACTTTAGTCTGCTACAAGATGACAGTAATGTGGCCTTCCATGGCATCATTTGTCTAACAGTTCAGTAGCTGGAATATCAGTTTTGAGAAACATCACACCACACTGAAACTTCTGCTGACCCCTTTTGTTTCCATTTTGAAAAAACAAACTTTTAAAATTTGTTATTTAATTGATGATTTGCTTTTGGCACAGCATTATTGAAAAGCAGAACATTCCATATTTTAAAAATGTGAGTTTTAACATTTTTTCCAAAGGCTTCATTTATTTGGAATCAACCTTTTAAATGAATGGAATCCTAATCATATTAGGAAAATAACAGCTGCAGTTTATTCAAAAAGTTCTTCACTGACATAAAATATAAAACAAATACATGAAAATAAATTTTGTTTAAGAATAACGCATGTGAGGCACAACTATCATTTCAAAGTAGCTCTAGGGCATTATTAGGGAACCCTACTCCTGGATTTCACTAACCAAATAAAACCTTTCTAGAAAGATTAATTTTAATAATTCTTTATTAATAAAGAGGAAGGCTCATCTTATTCTCAGATAATCATCCCCAGTAGGTACCATTGCTACAGTGCCTATAAAAATCTTCTTGCATTAAAAAAATGCAAACTTAGGTTACATTTCCAAAGCATTGGCAACTTTCCTCTCTCACAGCTGGTCATGAGCTTTTCAAAGTATCTTGGAGGTCTCTCTGATCTCAAAACCAGGGTAATGGTTTGATATGGCAAGCAGCATTGAAATATGTGATAAAACTCAGCAAACCAAGAGAATAGAAAACATTTTCTCAAATGTCTTGCGGGCATACAACTTCCAGTAAACACTGGACTCAATATAATTTTCAAGTCTAATTCACTTTTCTACATGTTTTTTCAGCTGTGTGTTTTAGAAAGCCAGAGTCAAATTGAAACCAGAATGCCAGGTGGTGGCAGAGAAAGATAGAAACCCATTACAAAGAGAAATATAACCAGTTTTTCCTTAAACAGGGAGATAGAATACGTTAAGCATTTTGATCAGCCCACTTTTTAAAGATCTGAGAAATTTCTTTATAATTGCCACAGCTATGAAGAATACCTTTCACAAATGATTGTGACTTTTCATCACAAAAATGAATAGATAGCATATTGTATCAAAATATTGCCAATTCCAGAAATTATTTTTAATACTTCATGTTCTTTTTAGAAAATTAATCTTTTCCAGATGCTTCTTTTCATAATTTGCTTTTAAATTGCCATGGGACAGCTACAGCTACACTTCTCAGATTTTTGCTTATGGGTTCAAAGATGTTCTGTGGCAGCTCTTCCTTCAACTTCTCCTAGAATACAGAACACCTTACATCATATCCAGTAAAAAATTAAGTCTATGCTACCAATGTCCAAACTTGTTATTAACTCCCCAGTGCATCAGCTGAGTTTAGGTGTTCTTAAATCTTCAGGAAATTATCTTTTCCCCCTCCTTTTATACCATCAGAGCTTTCTTGGGCTCAATTCACATGGCAAGACCCGGAAGCAGCTCTCCAGCTGTATGCACATTATTCCATCTCCCACAACCTTTCAGAGGCAGATACACCAAAGACCCTTCCCACTCTTCCCTGTGTGAGAGGAGGTAGGATCATAGGCTGCCTAACGAGGCAAAGAGCCATCCACATTAAGCCCCTGTCTCCAAGCAGACTTAAAACTGAGTCATCTGCTTCAGAAGCTGCATAAAATATGCTGGAGGACATAAATAATTCGCACAGCTCAAAAATTAGATTCTTTACTGGCTTCTCTTCCCTGCAGAGAAATGAACCCACCCTCATCAGCAGCTACCCCCAACCTGGGCTTAGAACCAGGTTTTACTTTTCTTTACATGCACCGATAGACAAGGAGGTACCTGTCACTTATCTAACCAGAAAAATATAGACTTGCTAATTTTATTCCAAAGCAAAAGTGGAAAAATTAAAACAAAATATAGGAGTCTGCATTTGCTGTGAATATACTGAAGACCTTATCCAAAATGCAAAAAAAAATCCCCAAACCTATCTATATTGAAAAAAAAAATGTAAAAAGCAACCAATATTAATAAATCTGAATTTTAAAAACTATTCTTTTAATCACAAGCACATACCAACACACACATATAAGTCACTGGAGACAGGGAGGTTTCTGACCTCACAGCCTTTACCCAGGTTTGGTATTTGCTATCTCTCTTCTTACCCTCTTCTCCTTACCTCAAAATCTTTTTCTCAGGCCCTGGTCTAGAACTCACTTGTGAGCAGTGGAAGTGTTTTCACCACTTTTAGGGGCATTAGTCTGAGGGCTTCTTATTTTCCTGACTTCATCCCTTCTTCTCACTGCTGCAATGCTTTCACACTGTTGCAGTGCAGCTTTTGCTGTTTAACTTACAATTCCAACAACTACTGATGTCAGCAATCTGAGTTTCAGCAAGAAATATGAACACATCACGCAGTGTTATATATAACTATTCCCTGAACTACATTAAAATATAAATTTCCCTGATACCTGCACATTTGGAAATTTACATGTGTACCTATTTTTCTAGCACTAGCAGAATTAAGTTAGTAGAGAACCTCACACTTCCTTATTGCTAGCATCTCAGACTTTTAAAGAACATGAATTTGATCTGATGGCATTATTATTTGCACCTAACTTTTCTGGACACTCATCTATTTTTTTTTCAGATGTCAGACTCTAATACAAATCAACCCAGGAGAATAATGCAACGATTACTAACATCAAGCAGTTCAAATATTAGAGGACTCTGCTCTTAGGCTTCTCCATTGACACTAGAATGCATCAAAAATATGAGTTGCCAATCAGCAGAGACTGCATTGCATAGTGGAAATGCCACAGATAACAAGAAGATAATGAAACTTACTAATGAATGTGGGGGGAAAAACTTGAATAATGCATAGTGATATTTTCAGAAATGTTTTCAGAAACTAACTACTATATTTTCAAACTCTCATAGGCCAAACTACCGTACGACCTAATGACTTGATCCTGCGAATGCTTCCATAGGTATGGTTCTTTATAGCACTTTCTGAATATATTTATGCAGCTTTAGGTGCTGCAGTTAAAAACAGGATGAAAAAGGGATATGAATAATCTTTGAACTTAAACATGTAGGAAGCATCTTAGGGAAATCTCAAGTTTAGTGTCCAGAGGCTTTGATGCCAGCAAAGGTTTATCCTCTAAATAAAATTTACCTTAAATTTTCTTAATCATTATATATGCTTGCTTTCTTCAATGTATCATATAAAAAAAAAAACCTGTAAGTTTTTGTTATAGAAAAGAAGTTAGTCAATCTAGAACAAAAGCATTCATTGTTTCTGGAATACAAGTTACTGTGATTTAACTGTTCTCTTAGATGAGACAAACGTGTTTGATATATGTGTTAGACAAAGCTTTGGATAGTCCATTCATGCATAGAAAATGGGCACATCCTTTGAGAAGAAATGCATCATTCTGTCCCATTCCAGTTAAAAAGAAGAAAAAAAAAACCCCAGCCAAAAAAAGCATGGCTTTTGGTATGGCCTAATTAACAGAAAAGACAGCAAGGACAGAAGCAGTGTTGCAGAAGTCCAACATTTCAGCACTTGCTCAGCTGACAGAAACTAGTGAGAAAGAGTATATTGCTTCTTAAAATGTAAGGAATAGACAAAGAGAGCAATAAGAAAAAGAACCTGATTCAAAGTCAGAATGAACAATGAATTCATCAGGCTTTAGATCAGCACAAGAAGAATGAATGAAGTGGAAATACAATTCTTCAGCAGCATTCAAATCTGTGAGGGATGCCTACAGATACTATATGCAGAAATGAACACTCCTTCAAACAGAAAAACTTACTTTGTTGTCATATTGCAATCTACTTTTCTTCTCCTAAGTGTGATAAATAAGTTGTTCAGCTTAACAAGGATGAGTTATCATGAAAATATCTGCATATTCTTTTTGACTGGAAAGATTTACAGAATAAATGAATGTCACGTGACACTATCAAGGCAGAGCATTAAGAATATCTTTTTAAAATTGCATTTTCAAGCTGATGTTTGCATACCATTTAGAAGGGGAAAGTGCTTATGCAAAGATAGATGTTGTGGCAGTCAAATACTTTCGAAAACTTATTTTCAGAGTAGATAAAAAATGCAGAAAAGAAATTGTCTATTACTACTCAGGAATCTATAGTAAATGTAGTTTTTCTGATTCCTTGGGTAGCAGAACACCTCCCAGGTGATGTTCAACTCTTATTTTCATACAAAATTTAATTCTGATCTTATGAAAAATCTTAGAAAAAAAACCATAAGAGGTCCACAGAATCCAATATGAAGGAGTGACTAAGCAGAACTCCCAGGACAATGATAGCAATTTCCTGTATTAATTTTTGCATAGAAGTAAAATAACTTTCTCTTAATGAACAATTTGTAACATCTCCTTTCTTCCCCAAAATTAAACAGACTCTATCTTCATAAGTTCTCTTTCTTCAATCACTTGTGAATACTAGCCAAATATTTTACAGTCTAACAGTGGTAATAAGNATATATAAATATATATATATGAGATAAAACATATTTGCAAAAGAAAGTACTGCAGGAAGCAAGGCAATATGTATTAGATGTTGGTATGCTTTGTGCTTCTGAATAGTCAGCTTGAGATTCATCTTTGTGTGACAGAAATCGACTACTCCTTCCAATGTTTTTAATTTGGGTGAGACCATTTAAGTGCAAGACAGTATAAAAATACATGTGTTCTACTCTCTCCAAGCACCATGGCTGTAAAAATAATTGCAGATGTAATTTATAGCTCAGAAAACGTCAGAGTTATATTTGCAACGATCAAGCTCTGGAAGAATATATTATGACTGCCTCAGCCACACCACAGCTGGGTTTGGGATCTCTCCTCTGTAGTTTTAGTTGCAGTATAAGCAAATCCCATGTGGTAGTTCTGGTTCTGTGCAATCCAAGAGGCACTGCGATATCCAGCTGCTCCATAGGACCTTGAATTGCCCAGCAGCTCCACCAGACCAAAGTGACACTGCCATTTAAACTAGCCTGGTCACCTCAATAGGGAACTTTAATCAATTCAAGCTATTTGCCAAGGAAGGAAACTCAGTAGGCACTGAAAGCCATCAGAGCTCCAGGTCAGGCTTTATAATCTGAGAATTCAGGAGAACCAACTGGGCTTGACACATCGTGTCCATACAGGCTGAACCTCCCAATATCTAAGAGCAGTGACACCCAGTCTTTCTGGGGCTATTTGTTGTTTCCTCTCTCCTTGTGTCTGTGTTGGATCATACAGTCTTCCCTTTACCTCACACTCACTCTTGTGAGGAGTTGAGAGGCCAAAAGTGCCATGGGAGTACGAGCATCTGTGCCACATCCCTAGGCACCTCTGGAGCAGTAAATCCCCACCCAGGCTGCTTGCACAGGCAGGCACACCTGCACACAGCCCCCATCTAGCTGCACAATTAACACCCAGAGCTGGCAAATGAGGCCTTGGCCACGTGTCCCTACTATCCATCAAATATGTGTGCATTAATTCACCCACCAGCTGCTTCCATTTAGTATTGCAGTGAGCTGGGAACACACAGCTCCATAGCAGAGTTAACTTTACTTATCTTAATGGAGGTTATCTTAGAGCAAAATGGGCATTGACTCCTCTTGAAGGCTGCAGGACTCGAAAAACAAGCTTTCAGACTTGCCTTTCCCATTCGGGAATACATCTTATCCAGAGCATCCTGCATCCAAGCATCAAACATAAAAAATAACAAGAGTTTCCTCTGAAAATGCACTTCAGAATCATTCTATATTGACAGAGTTCAACTGGAGTATTTTTCTTTGTTTGCTGGGGAGATGGATGTATAAATACATTCAGGTGAAAAAAAAAGGAAATTTCTAATAAAACAGCAACAAGAGCTGGTTTGTTTTCTCTTGGCTTTTTTCCATTCCCTGCTAATGGATGCCTTATTCTCATTGTAGGTGTCATCGTGCTGATATATTCTTTTCATATATTTCCAAATTCCTCGAATCAATTCTAAGCAAAAGGCACTGGAACTAGGTTTGTCAAAACAAAACTACCCCTTGGAGCCAGTGAAGCTTTGACATCAGTCTAGGATGTGCCAAATGCACTCATTTACTCAGAGCTCATTCTTGGATACTATTCTCTCTGAGGAGCAACTATACATCAAACAAATGCTTTGTAAAAAGCTCTACTCATGGCTCTATGACAGATTCATTTTTAATATCCGTAAGGCACAACTTCTAAAGCAGGATTTCATGTACCAATAGATTTTACTTATTTCCAGAAGCATTGCTATGATCATGAACATTTCTTAACCAGAAGTCCATGCACAAAGTCACTAGAAAAACTGCAATTGCACATACATAACATCCTTTTCTCCCTGTTCTCTGAGAGGGTTTTATTGGTGTGGTCTTATCTGCCATACTAAGCTGAGGACCCTCAGTGATGTTTGTCAGATGAAACAAAAACTGTTGAGAACAATTCAAGAACTGCTTTTAAGTCAGAGGCTGCCTCTGTTTACTTGTATCAGAATCCAGACCCTGCAAAGCAATTTAAGTTAATGGATGTTTCAGTGTGATGCCAGAGTGAGCTCAGAGTATTAGCAAAAAACTCTGTATTAATTCTTACATGTAAAGGTAAAAATGAAGGCAAAATATATAAACACAACCCTCAAAAACTCCAGTTTTCAGAAGATACTTTTATTGATCTTTACTAAATAAATTGCAGTATATACCCAATGTTCTATGTGAGTCTCTTTTACTAAGTAAAATCTAGACTAGCTGTGTCTGGAGACAAAGTTCTTCTTTAATAGTAAGTATTTGTCACATCTGAAGCCTGAACTGAGCATTGCAGTTGCCTGTTAATGAAAGTAATATAAAGAACTATTTTGCAGTAGTGGCAAAACAGAACAAGAATGCAAAACCCAGAATCCCCCTCACTAACCCCTTCAAATATTTTGGATGTATATATAATGTATATTAGCAGTAAGCAAGTGGCAGCCAGAGGCCCCAGTGAGTTTGGAGCCCTCACTGTGCTGATTATTGTATGAACATAAACAGGAAATATTCCTTCCCTCAAAATCACTACAATCGAGACATCAGCAGTGCCCATCAGGGCTCGCAGGAAGCAATGTGGAAGAAGGATGCTGAACCTGAGGGCAACTAATTGGAATACAAGATTGTGAAATCTATTGGCTGAACATTCAGCCATGAGCTTTAGAGATTTTTTTTTTTTATTCCATAAAACAAGTCAACAAGAGCTACAAATGAATCACTTGCAGCCTGTCTACTTAAGGACTCTCATTAACCACGGGTATCATGGTGAAGATGGATCTTAAGAGAGAAAGGAAAGCACACCAGGCTAATGGTTGTGTCTAAGGACTTGGTTGTAAAGGCACGGAATCTAATAAAGCTCAAGTTAATAAGCTCTCACTATGAGAGAGCTTAACATGACAGAAAGGCATGGTGATGACAGCATTTCTGCACCGAGATTATATAAATAACGTGGGTTGGTAGGGAGAGCCGTGGACAGAACTCCGCATTAAATATTAAGCACTTGCATTACCTGAGCTAGAGAATCCATTGCAGCAATCAGAAAATTGTTGCATACCCTTAATTTCATTGTAAGGGGAAAGAAAAAGCAATAAATAAAGAGTTTGGTTAAAAAGTATTTATAGTATCTGAGCTCTGAGTGCATTCCTGTGCTGCTGCTGCTGCTCTGGTTATCTTTCTCAGTACATCAGGGGTTCTGAGCAGAGCCTACCACTCCTGAATCATCCTTTCTGACAGGCAGGAGTTGTGTGAGAGGAGATAGACTTATCATTACAAAGTCAATGACCTGAATTTTCCCAAGACTTCTAGTAAAACCAAACATGCTAATGAAAGACTTTGCCTAGCTAGTTATAGTTCACTATCTTCCTTAAAATGCCAACAGTGAGTAACCAATGATGGAAAATTGCTTGGGGAGAACACTTTCATCCTTTATCCAATGGAAATTTTTTCTGGGAGAAGGAGAGTTACAGTTTGACCAAAAAAAAGAAAAAAAGAGTATAGTTGCTGGTAAAACAACTTTATAGGATGTGTAGCAAGACATCAGGATTTTAGGACTGCAATTAATAAAGTCGCTTGCTATATTACTTCATCTACTGCATCCTATGATACATTTGCTGTTACTGAGACTCAAAACATTGTGTGAGTCACATTTAAAAATATACACTAAAATGCCTAATGACTTCTAGCACATTTGAAAGATTGTTTTCCTTTCTCTTGTTCTGGTTAGGACAATGATCTAACCATAGCCCAGAAAATACCTTGATTGTAAACCCCAGCCAAGTAATTTAAAAATAAAAAAATAAAAGAGAAGATGAAGCAGAAATATAGTTCAGGGAATTTGCAATTTCAAAACTGGTATTAAGTAAATTATTATGACTTGGAAAAGAAAAGTACAAAATATTTGCATAGACACAACTGCTGGAGAATCTGAAAAACAGAAAACTACGCTTGCTAAAAGCAAGCTGAGTTCCAGGGCAGGACAAAATGCTCTTCCCCGGCTTATGATTGCTGCTGCTCCCCCACCCAACCCGCCTCTTCTCCCACTCCTCAGCTCCTCTTCCTCACTCCTCAGCCGCCGGTGACGGCAGATGGCTCCTAGGGCTGGAACAGGCTGCAGGGAACAGGTGTGTTACAGAGGAAAGGTACTCCAGGACAAGCTGCGGGAGGCTGGGAGATTATCCAAGGCTCCTGTCCTTGCTGGGCAGCAGCACAGCGGCCGTGGCTGCCCTCGTTCCTCCCGCTACCCTTGACGGGAAGCGTTCTGGAAAGCCTCTCTCTGAAAGCAGGCCTGCTGAAGACAGAAAACAGAGTAAACACGGCAGCAAGAACTGATCACTCCATCTTTCCTCATCGTGCTCCTGACAGGTTCACACAGACCTGACATGACAGTTGCCTACGACTTGCAGAGCCCCACAGCCAGGGGGGAGGGGGAGGGAGGGCAAAGTGGGATAAATAATGATACATCCACAATAACAAGGCAGTGGTGTGGAAATCTGTCAAGAAATACACACTCCTGATAATGGGAAGAAAGCAAGGCCTGATCTTGTTTAATACAAGGCTGGAGTTAACACATTCTGCTACATGGGAAATAAACCAGCTCCTTTCTTCAGCAGCAGAGGTGTCCCTCCATCTGCATAATAGCTGTGCACAGCTTGGGATCACTTGATCTTCCAGACCCCCCTCTCTTCCTCAGCTGGATTGTTATCATCCTCTGTTATTATCTTCATATTTCCCCTGGTTATTATCAGCATGTTACCTTTGCCTTTATGTCGACAATCTACCTGGCAATTTTCTCCTCTCCAGCTGGCTTCCGTGTTTCCTAGGTAAGAAAACTAATGGTCTTTGCTCCAGAGTGAATGTCCTATTCATTATTCTCAATGTACTGTGACACAGCAACACTGAATATCAAAAGCCTGCAGTAAATTCTCATCTATTTCTCAGTCATATAGAACAATTAAGCAAACAGCACAAATAGCAACCTGCCTTTTATCGTCCCTGCTGAATTTAGGTTTGACTGTGCTACATTTAACAATTGCCCATACCTGCAATGCAAATGAATGTGTGGATAAACACTGTTTAATATTGCACATTATGGTGTGCCAGAGAGCACTTCCATTGTGCCACGTTCTTGATGGTAACCCAGATAAATCACTTTTCATACCCAAACAGGCTGTAGCAGGATGCAATTAGTGAAAGAATTGCTGCAAAGAAACTCTGTACTGATACTGTGATCAGCTATCTGCATCTATAAGTCTCCTGGACTGGCAGGGAAATGAACCCCTGCTAAGGGTTTGTCTCTGACCTAGTCTGTGCTCTCAGTCAAGTCTCTGGAGGTAGGGCTGCCTTGACGTCACAGTCTGGGCATCCTGTTTCCCCCAGAGTGGTACTGAAAACTCTACTCACCAGCATCTCACAGAATCACAGAATGGGCAAGGTTGGAAGGGACCAGAGTGGGCCATCTAATCCAACCTCCCCACTCCAGCAGGGTCATCCCAGAGCACATGGCACAGGATGGCATCCAGACAGTTCTTGAATATCTCCAGTGAGGGGAACTCCACAACAATCTCAAAATCAATCTCAGAAAGCTTAACAAAAGCGACAAAAAAGATTGACCTGGTTCAGAAGAAGTAACCGAGTGCTCCATCATTCTCGACAATCACACTGAGGTACACACTGGTCATTTGGTCTTTCAGTTAACTAAAGGTTAAATTCCCTCTTGTCCTTTAAAATTTAACATTACCACAGTAAAAGTCTTTCATCTCTTTTTATAAATGCAATCTGTAGACCTCAGCAAAGATACATGATCAGTAGCCAGCATTTCTCATGCTCAGAAACTTAGAGTTCTGCAAACTTTACCGAAGTGGAGGTCAAGCTAACTATAAAAATCAAGTTATGACAACCTTAGATCAAAATCCAAATAGAAAATATGCACTTAAAAGTAATAATTAAAACTAATAAATAAAATAGCAATTAAGCCACCATTATTTGCCTTGTTTCTTCATTTAAAAATTCCAAAATTATAAGAATTTAAATGAAAATGTTGTCAATTTCCATTTGAAAAGGCTATTTAAGGATGGTTTAATGACTTCAGTTTTTTAAAGTCATTTTGTACTCATGGTTAATTAAATGCACAAGGACTTCCACTGAGAATCAGGATGTTCTAAATAATGTAATAATAACTTGTGTAACCAATTACTGTAAAATAAAACTGGATTATCCAATATGACCTGTCTGGCTTCGGTATTCATAATTTTAAATCCCTTTTAATTAAATCCTCAGGGTACTATATTTAACGTAAAACAACCATGACCTCCTTTATAATATAAATGTAGTAGCCATAGTGGGTCAGGAATGAATTTTGGTTCCACAACTGGGTGACTCATTCATCAGAAAATTTTCTGGGCTGTCATCCTATTTAAACAACATTATGAGCCAGTTTCTCAGCTGGTATAAATAGGGTGTTGTAAATTGACTGTAATGGCACTAGGGCTTTATATCACCGCTCTTTATTTCCAAGCAACAGAAAACAGAGGAAAGTGTACATGCATTCTTTGGTTTACTAATGAAGATGAGGTTTATTCTGAGAAAAAAATATCACTCCTTCCCTCTCCCTCCTGGGCTTTTTGGTTTGGTTGTTGGGGGTTTTTTGGTAGGGATTTGGTTTTTTTTTTTCTTGTAGGGATTCTGGGAAGAGTTTTCATCATTGTGGGTTTGGGTTTTGGATTTTGTTTTTCTGTTAATTAGTGTTGTGCTTTCCAGAACAGCACCAAGGCCAAGTGAGAACTTGTTATCTAAAGGGCATGACAATAAACATATCAAATTGGGGAGTGATTTTTCTATGATGTTAGCAATCTACCCACACATGCTATAATAGTTTCTCCCTTTTTCTGATTTTTTCTGCCTATTTTTAAACCATCTGAACTATCTTTTTTGCACAGTGAAGACCTGTGAGTATGTTATCTCCTCATTTTGCTTTTTACATCATTTAAGTGGTTGTTACATTTATAAAACACAGATTTTCTCAAAATATAAAAAGTCAGGACTTAAGTGCAGACACACGGACAAGCTTAATACTCAGTCATAGAAAGTCTCAAAATTAAATTATCGTATTTTTTCAAGTGACACTGATGAACCTTTGAAGATGTCTAAAATATGCTGCAGTTAGTATAGGCAAAATGTATTGCAAACTATATCAATAGACTGAATTTCATCTTTATAACACTAATCTGAAAAAAAGAAAAGAAGTAGGTAGGACCAAGAAATGATCAGAGCATGTTAGAAGGCTGATCGTGGATATCTCACTGCTCGTTTTTATTTGTCATTGCTTTTCAGAGGATGCCTATGGAAGTTTAAATAAGAGCTTAAGGACCTACTTACTAAAAATGTAACAGAATTATGTAAAAGATTTTTAACTTAAGTGCTGTTTTCTTGTGAGGCAAAGTATGTAAAAGAATCACTGATGAACAGATCAGGGAGTCCTGACCTCAGCACTGGGCAGGCGCACAAAGCATTTATTGCAACGCACCTAACATTCCATTTTGCTAATCAAAAATTATCAACTAATTAACAAGATTTAAGAACTTCACATTCATGAAGCAACTTGATTCTTTCTTTCTGGAACACTAAGCAATCTATCTGACTTAGTTTTTATTATTTTGTCAGAAAGTTTTATTGTTTAAAGAATACGGTCCAGAATACATTCTGCCATATTGTCATGGTTTAGAAATGGTACTCCCCAATTCAGGGTTCCCACAGAGACTCAACTGCAAGGGACCCCTTCTCCCTGGAAGACATTATCTTTCCCCTTTCCCCCAGCTCCAGCAATGACAAGGCAGTACAGAATAACCTCCAAGTCCTAACCATGGCCCCTCCTGGCTACTGCAAAAATTAACCCTGTCCTGGCTGGAACCAGGACACATATATTACTTCTGTCATATCAGAAGGGGAAAAAAAAGTAATCCTTTTTCCTGCTTCTTTTAAAAACTAACATACAAAAGTTTTGTCTTTAGTGGGCCTTACTCTTTTGGGATTGAGGTAATAGGACAAGAGATAATTGAAGCAAACTGTTAGCTACTGCTGTGCACTAAGTAGAAATGCGTGCTGCAACTATGAAATTTCAAATAAAAGACAGAGATACTTAAGGAGAAAAAAATAAGTCATTCCAAAAAAAGTAAGGCTTGGTAACAGATGTGTTTTTATTGTTTTCATATTCAGTCCTTTATGTTAATATACAAATATGCACTCTGTGTGCACATCATGTAATCAGCTCATAGGGTAAGCATTAAATTAGATCCTATTTTCATGCTCAGCACATTGATNTGTAAATTGACTGTAATGGCACTAGGGCTTTATATCACCGCTCTTTATTTCCAAGCAACAGAAAACAGAGGAAAGTGTACATGCATTCTTTGGTTTACTAATGAAGATGAGGTTTATTCTGAGAAAAAAATATCACTCCTTCCCTCTCCCTCCTGGGCTTTTTGGTTTGGTTGTTGGGGGTTTTTTGGTAGGGATTTGGTTTTTTTTTTTCTTGTAGGGATTCTGGGAAGAGTTTTCATCATTGTGGGTTTGGGTTTTGGATTTTGTTTTTCTGTTAATTAGTGTTGTGCTTTCCAGAACAGCACCAAGGCCAAGTGAGAACTTGTTATCTAAAGGGCATGACAATAAACATATCAAATTGGGGAGTGATTTTTCTATGATGTTAGCAATCTACCCACACATGCTATAATAGTTTCTCCCTTTTTCTGATTTTTTCTGCCTATTTTTAAACCATCTGAACTATCTTTTTTGCACAGTGAAGACCTGTGAGTATGTTATCTCCTCATTTTGCTTTTTACATCATTTAAGTGGTTGTTACATTTATAAAACACAGATTTTCTCAAAATATAAAAAGTCAGGACTTAAGTGCAGACACACGGACAAGCTTAATACTCAGTCATAGAAAGTCTCAAAATTAAATTATCGTATTTTTTCAAGTGACACTGATGAACCTTTGAAGATGTCTAAAATATGCTGCAGTTAGTATAGGCAAAATGTATTGCAAACTATATCAATAGACTGAATTTCATCTTTATAACACTAATCTGAAAAAAAGAAAAGAAGTAGGTAGGACCAAGAAATGATCAGAGCATGTTAGAAGGCTGATCGTGGATATCTCACTGCTCGTTTTTATTTGTCATTGCTTTTCAGAGGATGCCTATGGAAGTTTAAATAAGAGCTTAAGGACCTACTTACTAAAAATGTAACAGAATTATGTAAAAGATTTTTAACTTAAGTGCTGTTTTCTTGTGAGGCAAAGTATGTAAAAGAATCACTGATGAACAGATCAGGGAGTCCTGACCTCAGCACTGGGCAGGCGCACAAAGCATTTATTGCAACGCACCTAACATTCCATTTTGCTAATCAAAAATTATCAACTAATTAACAAGATTTAAGAACTTCACATTCATGAAGCAACTTGATTCTTTCTTTCTGGAACACTAAGCAATCTATCTGACTTAGTTTTTATTATTTTGTCAGAAAGTTTTATTGTTTAAAGAATACGGTCCAGAATACATTCTGCCATATTGTCATGGTTTAGAAATGGTACTCCCCAATTCAGGGTTCCCACAGAGACTCAACTGCAAGGGACCCCTTCTCCCTGGAAGACATTATCTTTCCCCTTTCCCCCAGCTCCAGCAATGACAAGGCAGTACAGAATAACCTCCAAGTCCTAACCATGGCCCCTCCTGGCTACTGCAAAAATTAACCCTGTCCTGGCTGGAACCAGGACACATATATTACTTCTGTCATATCAGAAGGGGAAAAAAAAGTAATCCTTTTTCCTGCTTCTTTTAAAAACTAACATACAAAAGTTTTGTCTTTAGTGGGCCTTACTCTTTTGGGATTGAGGTAATAGGACAAGAGATAATTGAAGCAAACTGTTAGCTACTGCTGTGCACTAAGTAGAAATGCGTGCTGCAACTATGAAATTTCAAATAAAAGACAGAGATACTTAAGGAGAAAAAAATAAGTCATTCCAAAAAAAGTAAGGCTTGGTAACAGATGTGTTTTTATTGTTTTCATATTCAGTCCTTTATGTTAATATACAAATATGCACTCTGTGTGCACATCATGTAATCAGCTCATAGGGTAAGCATTAAATTAGATCCTATTTTCATGCTCAGCACATTGATGAGAAGATGAACAAAACACATATCACTGATTTGTAATTCTTGATTTCCAGTGGGAAGTTGTCCAGAAGTATTAAATCAAGAACCACTGAACCATCCTATTTCTATTTCTTATTTTTGAATAGATTTTATCCTTTTCTTTCTCACTTTCTCACGCTTTCTTAGTTTTCTTTCTTCACCAACACCTTTCATTAGCTAACAAGTCTACATGTGCATACAAACATAGAAATATATGTATTTATCGTATTTTTTCCAGTGACACCAGGAACCTTTCGATGATGATCTAAACAAATAATTGTAATGTGTTTGTGTGTGTGTGTGTGTGTGTGTGTGTGTGTTGTGCTCTCCAAATTTTCTATCCGCATTTGTAAGAGTTGTAACAATATGGACATTACAAATAATCTGTTTGACCAGCAAAGAGAGAATACTATAGATCTTAAAGAAAATGAGGTTTCTCCTTTTTTTTTTTTTTTTCTGTGTCTCCTAATTAATATTTCCTTGGGTAATACTTTCCTCTTGCCAGGAAAATGAAACAAAAAAAAACAAAACATGAACTAAACGACAGGAACCCTGCTTTACCATTTGAAGGTCTTAAAATATCACAGATACTAAGATACAAGACTATTTAATTTCTTGCTGTAGAGGTAACTGAAGTGGAATCTTCTTTCTTTATATTAGTATTTGACCCACTGGCTATTTTTCAAAATAAATTAGAACTGAACACATTTCAATCATCCTGGTGTGCTCTAGCTATTGTAAGCAGCAGGTGCATAACTCTTCTCAGCCACAGACAATCTCTGAGCCCTCTTCAGGGATAGTCTTGGGTAGGTTTTCAGACACAGCTCTTATATATCACTGTAATGAAACTGGCACTTCCTTTTTTACAGAGCCTGCTCTCCTGGTTGCTTCTAAATGCTCCCTCGCATCACTGGATAAACAAGAATATTACAGTGATGACATTCCAAAATTTCAGCTGCAAATTGCCATCTCTAATGTCCTTCATATTTTCAGTCTTTCAGATGAAAAAGAATGGGTGAATTCTGATGGGAAAACATGAATAAATTTGCTGAAAGTATATCCTTTCACTGAAGATTTTCCATTTACCCTAGGAGAAAAAAGTGCTAGCTACAATTTCTTACATTCCTTTTTGCTTAGAAACTAGAATAAATTTCATAACTATTATGTCAGAAATACAGCTAGCAATAGACTCCCTATTACATCTGTCTGAAGCCTTATTCTTTAACTTCAAGATTACTTCAGGAGTCTTTAAAAATTAATTTTGTAAAAATTCCCTTATTTAAGGTCACACTGCAGCTCTTACCACAAGTTACTTTATATGTATAAGGTACATAGATACATGAACACTTTCTAAGGACAGTAGAACAATATAGAAGATTAATAAAAATATATGATACATAAATAAAAGAGATTAATGGCAATAGTGTGAATAAGTCATATTTTCCATAAAAATGTTTAGATAATGTAACTTAAGTGGGTCATGGACAGAATGTCCCATGTAGGTCAGTCTGCCAGAAGTACAAACCAGTTACCATAAATCAGACAAAGGCAAAACATGAAACAAACAAATAAAAAAATCAAACCACCAACAAAAAAAACCCTTTTATTTCATGCTTAGTTTATTTACACATTTATTAAGAAGTTATAAGCCATCTATATCCTGATGCTTTTGGCTTTAATTGGTGGGAAAGATTAGAAAAGGAGTCTAAATATGCAAAATCTGAAAAAAGAACATAGTTGCAATGAAGTTTCACACTCATGGTCTCCAAAGCACGTATGTAGCTGTCATAATCACAGCTCATAAAAACTGCCTACATACAGTCACAAATGCTCAGGGTTTACCAGGAGCCAAACAGGCAGATGGATCATTCTCTGTATATGTGTCTACATAGTCTTACTCTTGCTGGATACCACTGATCATCCTCCCTCTGCAGGCTTCAATTGCATGTTTGTCCTTTTTGAGCCCCAGAGCAAGCTTTTATAAACAGGAGAACAGAAGTGTGGGATGATGTGGTGTACATGTACTCTATGCTCTTGACCCAGATCCAGTGGGCATGACACTGGATATATGTTATATTATAAGTTTATTTTTTAGTTCATTGTGAGTCCCACTGCCTGCATTTTGGTATGCTTTGAAGTCCAGCTTTGGGATATGAAAATTGGTATGCTGAATAAGAAACTTGGTTGGAATATACAAATGTAAGAATATCCATATTAGGTCAAATCAACTGGGGTCCACTCCAGTAAACTGATTCTAACACTGGACCAAAGTCTGGAGGACACAGTACCAGGGAACAACATCAATCTGTATCTCTCCTTCTCCTTCTCCTTCTCCTTCTCCTTCTCCTTCTCCTTCTCCTTCTCCTTCTCCTTCTCCTTCTCCTTCTCCTTCTCCTCTCCTCCAGGTACTTCTATTTCAGTGATCTGACAAGACAGATGAGGGCCTTTTTTGTTTGGTAAACCTTTAGAAGTTTCTTCTGCAAAAACTTGTCCAATTTCCCTTAGGTCCATAAAGATGTTTCACATGCAAATAATTCTTCCACAAGAACTTGGTCCTGTCTAGTGTCTTGTATAATCAACTATCACCTCTCATCTTAAAAAAAAAAAAAAAAAGATGGTGAGTTCTGTGAGTTTCATTTGACTGTCTCTTGTTTTTTCAACTAGAAGAGACTGTGAACAGTTTAATCTCTGCCCACTGTCTTCATATCACTCAAGAGGTTTTTTAATTTCTGTCACATCCTTCCCCCATGTCAATTCTTTTCCAGACAGAAGACTTGTAGCTCACAAAAGAGTTCCTTGCATGAAAGCTGTTACAGACTGTTGATCATTCTTGTCACCTTTCTCTGCATTTTTTTCAGTTCTCTTTCATAAATTTGAGATGAGAGGTTCAGGACGGCAGAGAAATTTCCAGAATATGTCTGAATCCATAACTTTATATGGTGGAAGTGATCTCTGTTTTGCTCTTGCTTTCTTTATAATTCCTAGCATTTGCTTTATGATGGCTACTGAGCACCAGCTGACATTTCAGTGCAAATCTCTTTCTCAGAAACAAAAAATTGCTCCTGACTGGCAATAGTTATCTCAGTGCACTTTATATATGAAAGTAGAATTCTTTCCTTCTTCTCATCCTTTTACATTTAACTCTGCTGAATTTCATCTGCCCTTCCCCTTTTTTTTCTCTTTCACTTATGAAAACCTTCTGTAATTTTTTCTAGTCAGACTTCATCCTACCTTGAATAATTTAGTATCATCACCCAACTTTCTTACATCACTTCTCACCCTGTTATGCAGGTCACTGATCACCATATTAAGCAGAACAATCCCCTGCACATATTTCTGTGGAATTCTACTGCTCATCTGCCTTTGCTGGGAGAATTGACTATTTACTTCTACTCTCTGTTTTCTGTTTTATAACCAATTATTTATCTAAATTATGACCTTCTTACCTCTTATGTGTGGCTACTTAATATCTAAATCCAAATAGATTATATCAATCACATCCACTTTATCCATATGCCTGCTGACCCTTTCGAAGACCTACAATAAATTTTCAAGACAGTAGTTCTTTGCAAAAGCCATGCTGACTTTTCTAAGGTAAAGTACATCTATTCACATCTACATGAATTCTGTTCTTAATTATAGCTTCTCCTAATTTTCCTGCTGTAGAAACCAGATTTACAAGCCAGCACATCAGCAAATGTTGCACAGATTTTTTTTTTAATTGGTGTTTTGTTTGCCATCCCCCAGTCTTCAGCAAAGAAGTTTAGAAGATTAGGTATCAGTGTTATTAATTCAGCTACTTCATCTCTGAGTTTCTTTGGAAAGTCTAGACATTCCATGCTTCTCTCAGGTTGGTTCTTTTCACTTTGACAGTTAATTCCATAATCTCTGCTTGTATCTTAAATATGCCTTCTGGAAATTCTCTGCAAAGAAGAGAGAGAATGAAGAATTTTGCATGCAGATTGAAGCGTCAGGAAAGTCAGTTCCATCCAAGAAGGAAGTTTTTCAATTCTGTAAATTCCTCTGAAAAGCAGAAAGCTCAAAGGTGCTTAATTTCCCTTTTTAGACAGACAATCGAGACATTTACCTTTTCTTTTTAGTTTAGATACTTACTGAGGCTGCTAGGATGTAACAATGGCCTTTCTAAGCAATTGCAATATCTACATATGACATGGCTAAGGTTTTTTTTTCCTTAAGGAATTTCAGGCATTTCAAGCCTAAGAGATGATCTATTTGTTTGTCTTTCCCTTCTGTATTTACCAGATATGTAAGCAGTTTAAACTAGTTGAGAAACATTCTCATACCTAGAGCGTGCTTTTAACATCCCCTCATTCTTTAAAATAGGCTATCTTAAAATACTGCTGCTAATTTCTGCTTGTTCTCCTTATGCAGCAGAACATAGTACAGCCTTATGCAAGCAACAAGTAACTCTAGAAAATGAAAAATTACTGGGAAAATAATAAAGACTTGATAATTTATGATATATGGCAGCACTGATAATGTGGAAAAATAATTGCAAGCACATGCAGCCTGCAGAAGTGCCTCTTAACCTTCCTGCAATAACCACTTGCACAGTCTCCTGCCATGAAAGAGGCTGGTTTAAGGTAGTGCCTGACATTGCATTTGTAGTGGGATAAGTGCCCAGCCAGTCAGGTATTGCAGCTCAGCCGAGATACCTTAATTTATTCAATTGCAGTAACCACTCACTTACATTTAAATGATTTGAAATATGAACGTTGTGTTTCCAATGAGAAGAATATAGTTTGTGACTGTTTCTACTCTGAGCTCTTACACTTTACAAAATGAGCAAAGGTTTATTCTTTTAAGGAGAGACTGCTTGGTCAGCAGATGTTCTGCAAAGTGGAAGAGGGACAATATTGGGTGTAAGGCCATGTGTTGTTACTGCAGTCATCTTAGTACTGTAGAGCTTTATGCACTCTGAATTCTCTTCTCATTATAATCTTTATCCTACTCAACTATAAACTCATTAGGGTCCATCAGTATGACAAGCTGTCCAGTTTGCATCTTCAGCTATTTGGATATTTTCTAATAATCTTTTTTTTATTTCACATCCATAAGTAATGTATGACTTCAGCTATCTTGTATGCCACAGTAATTTGGCCATTGGCAATGTGTGACAGACTGAATTTTGATCATCTGGCTGAAACAACACATCTTTTTAAACATATTTTTCTAAACATTGTTAATCTACATTTTCAGTTAAACCATATGCAATTAAAATTGTGTCTTATTTTGAATAACACAAATGTAACATTGTTCTTTATAGCCTCATGAACTTCATAAAATTGAATTGAAAATTTCATTTTGTGTATTTTCACCAATTATGATGGTCTTACCTCTATATTTCTATGTTTATAAGAACATTCTGGAAATATGCCAGTTTTTTTCAACTCCTGAAAGGGACCTGTAAAGAAAAAAACATTGTTTTCTGTTTGCACTGAGATTTCAAAGTCCAGGGATGCTGTTTGAGAAACCTGCTCTAGTGGAAGCTCTCCCTGCCCATGGCAGGGGGCTTGGAATTGGATGATTTTTCAGGTCTCTTCTGACACAAACTGTTCTATGATTCAATGAAATTGCAACAGCTGAAAACATTTTGGAAACACAATAAATACCAAGTATTTTATCTTCCAGGTTTTCCTATATTTGTTTTGTTAACTGAGAGACATGTTAGACTTCTTAATTTAAGGTGTAAAAATATAGTTCTGTACCTTGGTACCTTGGTAAAGTGCATCTTTAAGATCCACTGCTGGGAAGGGTTATGAAATAAATGTTGCCTAATTCCAACAGCTTCATTAAAGTAGAAACCAAAATACATTCTATAGAAGATATTTGAAATTATAATTTGTAAATTTTGATAGAAAACAAGTGAACCTTTTTCCTCCAATCCATCTATCTTGGTTCATGGAAGTAGGGGAATAGCTGCTGGGTAAAATCAAAACTTTAAGAAAGAAGGATCATAATTGTTTCTAAGCTGCAATTTAGTCATTAAGTAACAGTACAGCTGCATTAATAGAATTTTAAAAATTTAGATTAGATGCCTAATTTACTTGAGAAAAGTAATTAAGATTAGTTTATAATCAAAAAAAGATCACTTTTCAGCCCTCAAAGATTATTTTTGTTTAAGCATCATTTAAACTGCTGAGGCAGAGTTGCTAATTATCTAATTTGATATTGATTACATTGCTGTATTGCTTATTTTTCTTAAATATAAGCAATGTCTTGTTACTGGTGATAGTGACAATTGATGTACTATTACTCTTGTTCAAATATTTTGATACAAATATAAAATACTGAGATAACTTTATATATGCCAGTAATCTTCCTGTAACCTCATGGACTAAGAAGCTTTAGGAGTCTGTAGAGGTTGATTGGTCTTTGTGTCTCCTATATCAAACACAAAATTTTAAAGTTTACTTTTAAGTAATAATTTTCTTGCTTTTGTTATAACGTCTCAAGAAGATATTTTATGTATTTTTGACTGAAGCAGTAAGATCTAGATATAATATCAAGATATTAATTATAGAACTAGGAAATATGTAATGTTTTGTTAGAAATTAATGACATCCAACTTAAATAGAATGTTGCATTTCCTGTTGTTAAAGCACTTGATTACTGAACTATATGACAGTTCAAATTTCTAAATGGATCCACCACTGGCCCTTAAAAAAAATTCTTCAGTACCAGACTTAGTGAAGGTTCCTGATCCTTAGTTTTTTCTCCCTAAGGACTAAACATTGTACAAAGAGCTTCAAAGTCTGCAAAACAGTGCAGAAGATCTTTGTGAACAAATAGAACAGCTATATTCTGTGTTCTCTGCTAATTCTGCTCATGCAGTTTAGGAACAGCAATGCCCAAACAGGCTAATGTGTTATCCTGGCAATTTCAGTAGCACTTTGGCATAGATTGTGGCTGCAGATTAATCCCTTCTCCCCATTCCAGACAGTGAATCTTTACAGAACAATTGATGCAGCATCATGCTATTGAGATCTCTGGTTATTTGAGCCACAGAGAAATACTACATAGAAGTATCACAAGAATGAAAAAGCCAAGAGAAAGACAGCTAATTGAATAATCTCCATAATTTTACCATGATCAAATTCCTATCCCTCACTACAGGAAATGCACATGTTAGCATGCTAAAGATCCTTGTGGTAACTTCTCTTTTGTTAATAACAAACTGGAATTTCACCTAGAGTCATGCAAGATAGTTTGTGAAACATACTTCATCCCAAGAGTCATACAAAACAGAGCATCTGATACTGCAGATTTTTGAAAAGGAAACATGACTTTTGAAAAGGAAACACATCCCTAAATCATGTTTTTTTACCCAATAACTGCCTAATATGAAATACATATAAAGCCTGAAACAAGGTTCTGGGTAGCAGGGCAAGTATTCCTTCAGCTCCCTTTCTTGTCAAGTACTATATCTTGTCAATATGGAGTTGAAGCTGAAATGCCCTGTAAGGAAAATTGAAAGCAAGGCTCCAGCTCTGTGGGGAGCTCTAATCAATTGACAAAAGGACCATCATATTCAGACCTCAAGAAAATGTTATGACTGTTGCTTCTGTGTTTTTTGCTAGGTTTTATAGTGTCAGTACTGAAAAAGCATTCTGCACACAACTAAAGCATTAGGCCTTTCATAGAAATTCCTCTTGTGGTTCATAAAACAGCTGGAAATAGACTTGCTAAAAAAAAAAATTTGAAATACATTCTGCAAACAAAATAGGAATATTTTTAATCAACTCCAAATTTCTGGGGTCTCTGGTCTGATTCTGCATTGCAATCAGAACATACAACACTTTGTGCCTCTCTGGACCAGAAACCTGGTTGCATGATAGACAGGTTCAGGATCTGCAGTCAGATTAATATCCAAACTCATCCTTAATACATCATCCAACGGCATCAGCAGAAGACAGGGATATGGTTGTTGCAGCCAGCAAAAAGGATTTTTTTCCCCCAATAATAAAGGAGAGAGATTGTCAAACCATGGTACTTCAGTAGAATGATGTCTATGGCAGACAAGGTAAAGACTTAAAGACCTATTTTTTATTTTGCAAACACACACTGAAAAAAAAAATCCACCAAAAAACCAAGACAAAGCCAAGATGAAAAAGGCACTCAGAGTTCAACAGAAAACCTTTTAGCAGCTCTTGAGCCAGTCAATATTCCTATGCTACGCATTTTCTTTTGCATCCCATGTGTACTAATGACAGATTAACGAGCCACATAGGTAGAAGTGGGAGTTTGAAAGCCAGTTAGATGCTGTGAATTTTCCCAAACGTGTCAAAATAAGAAAAGTGACTGTGCTAAATAACTCAGTGCTGATACACTGGAGAAAATGAGTGCTTAATAAAATTCAGTGCTTTTATTTGCCTCCTTGAGGCATGGTGATGTAGCTGCTCCACACTGAGAACCATAGAAGTACACATACAACAGAGATAAGAGTATATAAATCTTCAAAATCAGTATTTCATTTAAAGTTAAACTTCCAGTTGTCTGCTTAAGAAAGAATATCGATTCATACTTATATGAGTGCCAGAGGGTTTTTCTCATTATTTTTGTCACAGTAATCTTTTCAAGACATGGATGGAACCTTCATGGATGGGTCTTTTTAATAGTTATTTGTATGTAGAAAATTGTAGAAAACTGAAAATAAGTATCCATCTGAGGAGGAAAGTTCTAGCTATGCATCACAAATCCCTGCTTCTCCAGTACTCATCCCTGGAAAGAAATTTTGTGAATCAAATACTTTGGCTTTATGTTTGACCTACAGCCTTCCTGGCTCACTGACAGTAACCCTGCGGAGGTAGAAAAGGAAAGATGTGGAGGCAAACACTACTTGGCAGCCCATTTCTAAGCTAATGTCAATTTTAGTTTTGGCCTGTGGTGCAAATGTGCAACTGCCAAGAGATTTTGGGTGAAGATGCAGGAAGAAAATTTATTTTAGATTTTGAGAAATGGTAGACTTCTATCATTGTCTATGGAAAAAGAAAAATAAATCTTGTTTGAAGCCCCCAAATCATTTTGTAGAAGCAGTTTACTGATCTCTGTTCTTATATCTGTTCAGCACAGATAGCTGTCTTTGCCAGAGGAAAATTTTCTGTTACTTGGATGGGGACAGATTCCAGTTCAGCGTCAATAACATCATAGAAAACCTAACTGTTATGCTTCAGCTCTCCAAAACTAACACATATGTGGAAATCTGCTATTGATCCTCGTAGCACTAGAAGTTCCCATGACACTGTCCTTTTGAAAGAGGAAAAAAAGGTACTTGAAAGACACAAAAGTCAAACCACTTATTTTCCATACAAAGGTGAACAGACTAACTCATTACCCAGACAGTACAAATATGTGTTCAGTTTAGCCATGGTTCCTGCTTCTAAGTATCACCTGCTTGCAGAAAGCATTAGGAAATTTGGGGGAACTCTGAAAACAACAACCTGGACAGCTCTTCAATATTAACATATCATGGGATGGAAATGTTCCAAAGGTAGCCTTGAACCTCAGCAGGGTGGATTGGAGGAAGAGAGAAGAGCTCCCACACTGCAATTTTAATTACTAGGAAATCAAAGTTGTACATCAGACACGGGATTTTTCTCTCTAAATCAAAAGGACAGCAGCAAAGCGATCAGCTTTGTTCTAGACGAGGAAAGGACCTTCCCTGTGGAATGGATGATCTAAGAATGCATCTGAAAACAACCATGACAGCAGCAGAAAAAAACACACATCTGTGAGCTTGCAACTTCCTCTTGTACTGACTTGGTGAAAGGTGAAAAGGAGGCACACAGAACATTTCCAACAAGCTGTCCATATATTTTTCAGGTTGATGCCATCTTCGGTATTGAATCCAATGCTGTCAGTTTGCTGACCTTCCACAAAAAAAAAAAAAGAGTATGTCATTTACAATGATTATTGACTTTTTTACTACAGGAAGTGTAATCATTTATGATCTCATTTAACTGAGTCATTATTTTAAAACAAAGTTCTTCGATCAGAAGCTTGATTTTTTCATCATTTAGGAGAAAAAAATCTACCTTTCTGAGGCCAACTCATAATAAAGCAAGCAACAGATTTATGCTTTATACCTAATATGTCTTAATATTAGGAAGGATAGAGGGATATAACAGTCCTAAAAACCAACAGTAAGTATGAGCTTAAAACTAATAAAAGGAAATATGAGGTGACCCAACCACTGTAAATATCACACGTATTTATCTGCAAAGCTTTGCTATCATTCACTTTCTGAACAGTACCAGACAAAGAAAATCAAGTATTCTTGATTGCCATTGGTCCCTGTACTGAAGAAATATACCTTATTATTAACAGAAAAAAAATCATAATTTCAATCATATTTACCCCTTCCTGAGAGAAATGCTTTTGAATGGGATTTTTCTTGGTTTCACCTCGATTTTTTTTTTTCAACCTTATACCAAAAGCATTGACATTTCTGAAGGCAATTCAGTGATGTCGGATGCTGGCTTTGCCATTAGAAAAATGGCACTATCTCCCATAAATAATCTTATAACAGTTAAGGATCTAAAAAAATTTCAGTTGATATTTTGAAAGGCATTATGCAGGCAGTTTCTGTAGATGGGAAAGCTCTTTAGCTCTTTAGCCAGAGTGTCCAGCTTAGAAAGGTACTTCACTCCCATAAGCTCACCTGCCTTCATCCCAATGAAGTGGAGAATCATTTCCCATAATATTAGAAGCATTTTACTGATAGGACACGTGTGACATTAGCATGTCTTTAGGAACACCTCACACAAAAATATGCAAGATTTGAACCTCGAGTACTGTGTTCAGTTTTGGGTACCTCACTTCCAAAAGGACACTGAAAGGCTGGAGCGTGTCCAGAGGACAATGGAGCTGAGAAACAGTCTAGAAAACATGTCCTGTGAGGAACAGCTGAGGGATTTGGGGTTTAGACTGGAGAAGGGGGAGCTGTAATTGCTCTCTACAACTAACTGAAAGGAGGCTGTAGTGAGGTGGGGTCAGCATCTCCTGTTACATCTGAAATGAAAACACAAGTGGAAATGGCTTTAAATTATGCTAATGGAGGTTCAGATTTCATATTAGGGAAAAAATTCACTGAAAGAGTGGTTAGGTATTGGAATAAGTTACCCAGGGAGGTGGTGAAGTCACAGTCTCTGGAAGTGTTCAAGAGGTATCTGGGTGTGGCACTTGGGGATACATTTTTTTCGAGATGATTATGGTGATGCTGAGTTGATGGTTGGATTAGATGATCTTGAAGACCTCTTCCAAACTTGATGATTCTCTGATTCTGTGTTTTATTTTTTGATCACTGCTGTAGAGTTGTGAATATACCATTTTTTGTGTTCACACTTGATCTCTTGAACCCAGCATCTTACTGGGGTGCAGCAGTGCTTCCATGCCTGTTTTCAAATCATCCACCTGGCTCACAATTGTTTTTTCATTGTTTTTTTATTGATTTTTCATTGATTAGATTATCTAGAAGGTGTCTTCCAACCTTGATAACTCTATGATTCTGTAAAGATGATTAAAATACAGCTGCCTGGAAGGAAGCATCAAAATGCTTACCCACTCAGGAGTATACAAAATAATTATCATCCAGTAAAGGCTTTAAAATTAAGAAAATATGTTGCATTTTGAGCCTCAGGCTAAGTTTATTTATTCATTGTCTGAGACTAAATCTGAAGGAGTCTCCAACATTGATACAGACATTTTAAATATTTTGCTAGAGGCTAATTTTTAAATAACTGACTGACTAATTAGTAACATCAAAGTGTGGACTCTGCATCACCTTTAGTAGCCACCTACTGCCATAAATAAAACTTCTCATGTGCTGTGGCAGTGTCTTCAGTGCTGAGTCGCTCTTGATCGCTTTTTGAGTGAAGGCAAAGGACAGTTTTCAAAGCTGAAATTCTGAGTAAAAGGATGCAGCAGATAGAGTCCTCAGATTGGTCAAGTCCCTGTGATTAAATGGTTGCCTTCTTTCACTAGGCTAAGCATGAGAAAATGCTATTCTCCTCCAACCTGAGTCCTTGGCAACATACTGAAATTCTCTTAAGGAAAAAGGAGGGGAATATACAATTTCTGGCACCATCTTCTCTACTCCAAACACCTTCTGTCATCACCCCATCTCACCTCCTTTCTAGGAATTTTTTTATTCTCCCTGCCTCTATTTCTCTTTACTTTTGTCACAAGTGATTTTTCTCTTGGAAGACTGTGTTTGACTTCTCTGCTCTGCCAACTCTTTTTGCTAAAGCAAAAATAAATCATTAAGAAGTCAGGGTCAAACAAAGCAAAACAAATAATCTGTAGTCAGTACTCCAGTATGTTCGAAAAATAAGAATGACTCCACATTTTTTTAATTCCTAGTAGGCTGTTCAATCTGCAGTGTTCCTGTTCTACACAGACAGCATAAAAGGGAATCTCCCTTCCTGCTCTGGGTCTGTCAACCTTTTTCATTCTTTCTAACAGGGACAGAAGAAAGGATAGACTAGAGGAGGCAGACAACACTGTCTTTTTGGGGGGTTTCTTAGGCAATTCAAAAGTCTGTCTGTCAGACTTTATCCAAAGGCCTTCAACCTGCTAAGTTCTGCCTTGCATCATTGGGAGGCAAAGAAAAGACTGTCACCCAAATGACCCCTACTCCACACTGGCATAGTATCTTCTAGTGGCAAGAAAACAGCATTATTTTAGTTAAATTAAAAAAAAAAAAAAAAACAAAAAAACCCCAAAACAAACCAACCAACCAAAAAACTCCCCAACTTAAAAAAAAAAAAAAAGACAAGGCAGATGCTTGAAGCTCAGTCCCTGCAAACATCACTACTAAAACTCATTTATCCATCAGCAAAATGCAAGAGAAGAATGTAATTTAATGTATGCATTACACCACAGAGCCAGACTAAACTCATCATGAGAAAGGGTTTAGGACTATCTATATCTCATGCCGAATTCAAGTGATACATATAATTAAAATAACCACTTAGCATAACTAAATATTCCAAGGATTTCCCTATTAACTTGGTATATGAGGATCTCACAGTCTTAAATGTATTTTCTTCCCAGTAGCATTGTCAAATAGCAAGGTATTATTAATTGCACACATGGAAACTGAAGCTCAGAGTGCTGAGATGGTGTTTGTCTGTGCATTGACATTCAAGCATGGCGAGATCCATGGGTAATTAGGACACATGGCCTATAAAAATGTCATGAAACTTCCTGGGTTCAAATTCTCATCTCTGCCAGCCTCCAAACACCAGCTCACACAGAGCCAGTCTAGTGCTTCTGTGGGGTCTTGCTCTGCATGGGTTTAGGGACAGTGCAAAATTTACACGAAAATAGGGAACTGATCTGGGGCTATGATAAAGAGAGAGTCAATACCCTCAGTGTCAGGCCATCCTTCCTTTTTAAGTGTTGAATTATACCAAGGACATATAAAAAAGGGCAGATGCTTTGGAGCTGATCTTTGGGCTCACCCCTACTACTTAAGAGGAATAGGAATGACACAGCAGGTGTATGTTACAGAAATGCTACCTACTTTATAAAACTAACATAGAAATAGCATAAAACTTCAAATAGAATTTCTCAGCTAACTCTTGCTCTACATAATCCTCAAATCATTTATACTAGTGAAAATGAAAAAAAAAGTGGACCAGAGTAGTAGCATTTTGTACCCACTTTGTAACAGACAGAAGGAGAAAGCAAATTCGACCCCCTGTGTGTGTTATATTGTTTTCCATATTTGAATGCTAATGGCTTTCACATTTATTCAATTCACAATGAGCTGGCATGTAAAATACACTGTCTGCCTTACACAGTCACTTATATTCCAAAAATGGTGTGTAGACATTTTCAGTGAAATTTGGGCCACATAATTTTATCGATTTTCCAGCAGTCTACCAAAATCAATGGACAACTCTGCTTAGTAATCAATGGTATTATCTGACCATTAGCTGGTTTTAGAAGAGAGATCCAAACATCTGATAGACACAGGAAATAGCACACATATCTCTTTAAAGCTGTGCAGATCAAAACACAAAAGTGATGGCAAATTTATCTCATAAGGAAAAGCTGATAATAGAAAAGAAAATAACAGCAGGGAAAAATTTGCTATGACATAATTTCTTAAAGAAGGCAAATCACCCAAAAGCAAGTTTTCAGGGCTTTTGGTAAAGAGTAACATTCCCCAATAGAAGAGGGACATGGACTTGTTGAAGTGAGCCCAGAGGAGGGTCACAAAGATGATCAGAGGGCTGGAGTACCTTTCCTATGAGGACAGGCTGAGAGACTTGGGGCTGTTCAGCCTGGAAAAGGCTCCAGGGAGAGCTCATAGCACCTTCTGGTACCTAAAGATGTCTACAAGAGAGATAGATAGGGACTTTTTATAAAGTCATGGAGTGATAGGACAAGGGGTAATTGCTTTAAATGGAAAGAGATCAGGTTTAGATCAGATATTAGGAAGAAATTCTTCATTATGAGAGTGGTGAGACGTGGAAATAAGTTGCCCAGAATTGTAGCTGATCCATCCCTGGAAGTGTTCAAGGCCAGGTTGGACTGGGCTTTGAGCAACCTGGTCTAGTAGAAGGTATCCCTGTCCATGACAGGGGGGCTGGAATTGGGTGATCTTTAAGGCCTCTTTCAATGCAAGCCACCTATTAATTCTATGATATTAAACAATTACACCAAAATCTGCAGCATTTCAGATTAGCAGTTGCTGTTGAAAATCTTACCCATTTCTGTCAGGAACAGAAATCTGTAGGCAAAACCTTGAACCCATTCATTAAGCCCCAAATCTTGGCAATTAATTTTATGCACTTTTTACTTCCAGTTAGTACTAACAAAAAGAGCTAACAGGGTTCAATAACCCTAAAACCAGAGCCAGTTCACCAGATGGACTTTGAAGTCACACCTTACATCGTCAAATGTATGTGTTTTTAGGACTTGTGATATTTTTAGCCATGCTGCTTCCCTTGATCTGTGCTGAGTTTTGAATTGTTCAGACACCATTTGATCAACCAAAAAAAAAAAAAGGGAAAAAAAGAGTGCATATGTGTGCTATAGTGACTTCAAATAGAAACACAGATAATTCCATTTGCCTCAGTGACAGAGACTTCCTGAACACATCTCAGATTTAATGCTCAGTAGGACAAGACAGTATGAGGCACTGTCTAAATCAGTTAGATACCTGGTGAAACTAAAGCAACATGTTTAAAGCTATGTCAGCTGAATTTATTATATATTCTATTAATTTCTTCATGGGTATGGCTGGGTGTTACTACGACACTGGTACCAGTGTCCATATCAGTATAGCAGCTCTTTTGGACAAAATTTTATTTAATGTCTTCAGGTTTTTTTATTCATGAATGCTATTTACTGCCATGCCAACATCTTTGGGCACCTCTAGTCCCACCAGAATTTTAAAATGGGGGGCCTAGCTCAATGGAACCAGACAATGAGCTGATATGGCAATTGCTGATATGAGGTGGGAGAGCTGGTTTATCCTCAGACATTCAGCAGTACATTGAGGAAAGTTGAAAACCTTTTCAGAGAACCATATTTCTACCTTTGGCCATGCACTGATCCATTAATTACTGACAGTCCAAAGAGCTATATTGAAAATATAGCAGAGTTCATAAATTAGATACCTCTCAGTCTGCACACAATGAGAACAAAACTTCAGGTGGTGTGGATCTCATCTTGTACAACAGATAACAAAATGATAGCAACATGAGATTTTTGTGAGTTTAGCAAACAAGTAATAGCAGGGAGACCGGGAAAAAATTCTTGGTTTATTTGATTTCTTCCTTCTTGAAGAGTCCCATGAGTACTGGTCTGGAGGTGTGCTACTTTGAACCTGGCTTTTTATGCATAATTACCTACTCACTGGGTCTAGGCCTCCCAGGTAACAGCCCTAACATCCTCAGTCTTTGCTCCAACGAATAATTATTTCCCTAATCATAATTACACTATGCAAAGTGGAAGAGTTTTTCTGAAATGAAATTTGGTCAAAAGTGCAAAAGTTAAAAAGGTAAAAGGAAAAAGAAAGTCCTCTAGATATGAAATATCCTCTTCTACAATTTAATTTCCCTGGCACTTGCATGCAGTCTTTCAAGTGCACAATGAAGTCTGGGAGGAACAGAGTGTTTAACTTTCATCTCCATTGAAAATTTATAACTTTTTCCATTCATATAACTATATTTAATATGCAGTCTTTCCCCCAAAAGAGTAAATATAACTTGATATATCTGAATAAATGGCAGGTATGTTCTGCTCATTAACAGAATTGTGCATTTTAGAGACCAGCTAATGAATCTGAGAACTGTGTCTGCTCAGGATCTCATCAGTTCTTTGCATAAAAGGGCAGTGTAGGAGTTTCATTAATGTCTCTTTAACTGCTTTTTAATTAGCAATTATGGCATTTTCCTATGATTTTTCAAAAGTTAATGCACAAATAATACAAAATGTTTTTAGTAAAGAATAACATGCTTTAGAAAGAAAATCCCCTTGTGCTATAAATATGGTCCTGAGAAATAATTGCCAGCTGGCCTTTTTAATGCTTATTTTCTACAGGAGAGATGATGACAGCTATATTCACTTCAAGGAAACTGAATCAGTACAGAACTCTGTTGGGACTTTTTCTCTCAAACTTCCATGCTTGTTTTTTTCCTACATCCTTTTGGAGTCCATCAGACCACCACAGAAAATTATTAACAGATATCATGTGCTTTGCTCACTGGGGAGATTTAAAATACCTGCTATACATTTGTAAAGCCAATCTGCTGTATACGAAGGGTGAGGGGATACAGCTTTAACAGTGACTCAGTTAGCCCTTCTTAGAATTACTGTGCTCATGAGAGCTGAAAATTAACACAAACACATGTGCAGAGCCTCTTTTGAACATGTGAGCAAGCTTGGCAACTGGTAATTTTAGCCTCTGAAACACAGGGTTGTTGGCCTTTACATAATTGGCCCCATGAGACAAACTGCAAAATGTAGCTTGAGGCTTTTCCTCTGGGATTAAAGAAAACATCCACCCTGAGAGATTTGTCCATAGCAAAACCCCATTAAAATTAAACATATATGTATATCAAAGTCCAGACTAAATCTTTCCTAATTTATTTTTCTGAAAAAATTGGAAAACTTGGGAAATAAATAATATAAATTAAAAAATAGCCTCATTGGTGAATTTCAGGCATATTTCCCCTTATTTTAGGCAGAGTTTTGAACAATCTGATACACAAAGAGACTAATCTGACAGCTTGCATTTGCCTCAATGGTTTCATTAGTTCTTTCATGTTCACTAGTACACAACCAGAGCTGCACCATGAACAGCAAGGGAAGGAGGTCCCATTGAAACCCACCTAGATGGGACATCTTTACTAGTAAAGCAATAGCAAGAGGCCATGTGGGTGCAATGAGCCATAGCATTTGATTGCTAAAAACCCCCATTGCTTTGAAGCAGTACAGTCAATGTCATAACCCTTATACTCTTCCTAAAAAGTTGCATGGAAGGAATTGCCATGGTCAGGGAGGGGAAGAGAATTCTGCCATGTGGACACATGTCGTGTTGTGTTAGTTTCCTACAGGTTGACAGCGTAGAGGCTGGCCTGTTTGCTTTATCACAATTGTTTTAACTAAAAAAATTAAAGGAAATAAAAGTTGTAGTAGACAGGGACACCTTCACTCCAATTAGAGGAAGATGAATCAGTGGTGTCAACAATGTCTATTAGAAATTATCTCTTACACTCCTATCTATCTTCAGTTTAAGGGATTCAAATTCAGATAATTTGCATCCCTCAAGATGCCTTAGGTACCATATGGCTTCAGTGTCTCACCTTCCACCTCTCCTGCTGAAATTCGACCTACTGACTAACAAAGGATTCATAGGAACAGAATAGAAAAAAAAAGAAGAAGAAAAAGGAAAGAAAACCCTCACTCTGTGCAAACAGTCTTATATAGCCTTTAGGTCAGCAAGAGAGTCCTGAACTCTGGTAAATGTTCCCATCACTGTTTATACACTTTATATTAGGAAGTCATTGGTAAAAATAAAAATGATTCTGAAAGCAGGAATCTGGAATTCAGGCTTCCTGTCACCTCCTTGATGAATATCATAGCAACTAGGCTGGTTTATTTTTCAAATGATTCCAATCTCTGACTTAGCTGGAGTGGAATACTTTGTGTACAATGTACTCCTGCAGTGTTCTTCTGGCCAAACAACAGTAATGAGTCCTTAGACATTAATCAAATTATTCATTTCATATCATGAGGCATTAACTTTGTCAATTCACTTCTCACCCTCCTTTCTCTACCAGGCAAGAAACCAAAATCAAGGCTCCTTTTATAGTCCCAGACATTTCTTGGAACACCACAGGTGCTATAATAAGTAGAGCTACCTAACTGTTTTAATGATGGGGACTGTTACAGCAAGTTACTGAAGTGAGAGGTTGCTAAGCTGTTAAGTTAAGGAAGAAGGAGACATATACAATTAGGGAAAAAATATTCAAAACATTGGCAATGTTATGAAGAAAAATCTACCTGTTCACTTTGTGTCCATTAAGATGATGGCATCGGCCCTTTTGTGTATGCTTTTCATTCTGTTTAAATATTCTTCTCAATATGTCCTTGCATTCAGGCTAAAATGAAAAAATTTTACAGGCAATCTCATTCTACCTGCCAAATGACAGATCACTGAAAAGATGTTCTGATACAGAGTGGCCTCCTTCACCTATCCCTTCTATCCAGTCCACTTAAGAAATTATGTTCTTCTCCCTGCAATGCCCTTCTTTTAATACCTTTCCTTTTATTTTCTGTAATGTTCCTCCTTTGTTCATCTGTGATGGTTCTGAATGCTAATGAGTCCACTTCTGATTTAGCATTTTGTGAGGTCAGCTTGTGAGGAGACTAGAGCAGACGTTGTATTTTGAATCCCAGATTAATTAAAGAAGTCTTGAACAAGGACTCAAGGTTGTTATTGGGATAGAGAAAGAAAAGAAAATATTGGTTCAAAAAACGTATAACCAGTAAATTAAATTAAGGTGAAGGTGTCAAAAATGTTGCAGACAGCTCAGAGATTCTAGAACTTAGGGAGACTAATTTCAGTGTACGTTTGTGCTTGCAAAGTATACATAGATGGCAGTGATAGGGGAGTACCTATGAGCAGATATTTCAAAACCCAAATGGATGCTGGTTCAGAAGGACAACCAATTTCTGTGCAATTAATTAAACTTTTTTTTTTTTTCTCAGTATGTTAATACCTAAAGAAGCCTACAATTCAGCATGGAAATAGTATTGCCATAGAAATAGTGCAACCATAAGAGCCATGTATGTGTAAAAGTGGACTTTTTTGCATGCACAAGGAAATCTCTATGTCTTGGCCAAGCTGGGTGGTAAGAAAGGAAAGCATCTGCTTTTATTCACCTTTTAGTTCTAGGGATGTAGATGAATTGACTGCAGAATATAAGGCAGAGAGAAGTAGAAAATAACTCTAAGGTCTAGAGTGAGTGAAACATCTCCTCTAAAAAAGCTTTTAGTCCAGTTGCAACTTTAGAGGCTTTAGAGTTCTGTTTTGCACACTTATTTGCTATGTTCTGCTGAGAATGACCTCACATTTCAACTAGCATGGCTTGGGAGGTAAATGTTTTTTTATCTTTACAACTGGACAAAAAGAGGTATGTTCATACAGTGAATATAATTCTACCAAAGAAAACAAAAGACCACCTCTGAAATACTCCAAATCGACCAACCAATAAAATAAAATCTTCACAAACATCTTCTAAAAAAGCTAAAAACAAAAGGCTTTTCATTAAAGCTTTAAGTTTTGATAAAGAATAACTCTTTTTTCAAGAATTGTGGTTGCAGAAACTTCTGCAGTCTCTCTCAGTCATCCTCAGTCTCTCTCTCTCATCCCTCAAAAATGAGGAAACTTAAGTTTCTGTTGTGCCTTTATAGACATTGATCTCTTCAGAAGAAGAGTTATACTGGTTGATATTGGTGTTTATGTTGAACAGTTCTCCTTTGGACTTAATCCTATGACAGCTTTAGAACTCCCTAATCTTTTTTATGTATCTGGGAACAAATGAAGAGAACATAAAGAACTTCCTTAAACCATATCTGATAGCACAGACTCCCTGGGGAATCAGAGTAGCTACAAGTGCTGCTGCTTTCACTTCCTTCAAAGGGAAGTTATTAGTGGTTGTTCCCCCAAACAAAATATTGTGTCCAGCCATGAAAAAATAAATCCAGCAATCAAGATGCCCATTCATCAAGCTGAGATCTTATTAAGCACAAGGGCATTTGTTTCACAATCTCTATGTGTCCATGCACCCCTCCTGTCTACAATCAAGAAAACCAAAGAACCAAACACAGGATACACAAAGCACCATTACACACTGAAGAGATAAACAGATAATTTCAAATATTGACAGATAAGAATGGAATAAAGAGTGGCTCTACCTGAACAGTCAAGTCTCATGAACAGGAGCTTGTAATTTCTGCTTGCAGTAGTTAGAGGCTTCACAGCACCCTCTTTCTGAGTCAAAACAATCTTTCCAGATCTGCTCCTGTCAAACTGAAGTTTCTCCCATCACTGGGGATTGCTGCAGTCATTCCATTGCTTTTATTGATTCTTATTGTCATGGCAAATTTACTATAGTCTCCACCACATTGTCCCAAATTACAAGATCTGAGATTGGTCTTGTGAAACAGATACACAGCTCACTTTGCTCCAAATCCTATTTGACTAAGAGAAATCAGAAGAACCTAAGTTCAGTCTGACTTAAGATTTCACAGGGACAGAGAGAAATAGAGACCAGTCTTCTCAATATATAAAAAAAGCCCCAACAAAACCCAAACAAATAGAAAAACAGTTTTGTTAAGCTACACGTTTCCTTTGATTGAATTTAAAAGGTTTTGGGTTGATTATTCTGAAAATAAATGAGAGATCATGAGGAAACATTCTATTTTATTGAAAAGGACAGTAGTTAAGGTATTAATTGCAGAAATTAAAGATTCTGTTTCTTTCTCTGAATGAGGATACTGAAGTTCCCAGTCTCTTTGTAACTGGGCAAGGGCTCAGGGCGGGCAGCTCCAGCTGTAGCCGCATCAATTGGCGATGGGGATGGAACTCTTGAAAAAATATTTTCTCATGTTTTTATTCAAAGAAAAAGTCATGGGGTCATTCTCTTTTGCTTTTTGTCAGTGAATATTTTTGTATTTTATACCTAGGAGTATTTCAAAGAGACCTGTTTTGCTCTGCTGCACAGCCTGATGAAGGGTGGTTAGGGAACCTGTCTCAGAATTTCATAATGATTGTCTATCTGCTTTGCTCAAACCAAGGCTTCCCAGTGCAGGAACAGTGCTCTAACTATCAGGCAAGAGGTAGAGCTGTCACATCTCCTCTTTAATGAGCATTTAAAATACTCTGTTCTGTGCCTCCAGACAAACAAACTGTCACAGAATGTCATTATAACAATGTAATGAATGTATTTATATGCCAATGTATATATTCAGAAGGTACCTATCTTACTGAAGAAAAAGGCACTAATCTGCAGTTGCTGCCACTTGAGCTGTAAAGACTTTTGCATTCACTGTTCTCTTTTTCTCACTGATATGTTAATCTCTCAGTTCATAGCACCTAGCATTGTGCTGAGCAGGGGCAGTCATACAGTCCTGCTAGGTGGTATGTTTTTAGCCTTACCTATTAGCTTAATAAAGCCCCTCTTGATGTACAGCTAAGATGGATGAAAAATATTAAAAATATTTGGATCCCATAATTTCATTCTTCTGATTACTCTGGGGAGTTGAGGAAGGCATCTTATGCAAAGTATATGTAAGTACAATTAAGGGGCTGCTAAGACATACAGCAAATATTTCCTCACAGCTACAGAATGGTCCCAAGAAAAATCTTGCTGCTCAGTCAGAAGCTGTTCATACATTTTGTTAGTTGGACACTCAACAGGATAAATCTCAGCTCAGATCTCTGCCTCGATCTTTTCCAATGCAGACTACACATCAACAATCCAGAAGAAAAAGAGCCTTTTCTGGCATATCTGCATATCAGGCTTCAGGGAGTTCCCAGCAACCCAGCAACCACAGCTCACAGCTGCTGCTTTTGTCTTTTTAGTTTTCATTTTTACTCATTTTCAGGGCATTACAAGACTTACTCATTTTCTTTCAGCAGCTGAACTACTGTAAATGTTATGAAGAGTTTAATAACATATAAAGCATTCTCTCAGAAACCACCAGCCAAGTACTATATATTATAGAGTCCCAGTGTTTTCATCAATAGCACAGAGCAAATGCTCAGGATGACAAAAACTGGACTCATTGGACATTCCTGTATGTGCTGCGCTATGACAGATTGATTTTTGAAATTAAATAGCAAGAAAGAAATCCAAAAAACCTCATGGGATGCCATATCCTGAGTTTTGCTTCAGCAAATTCACATCAGCTATAGTTTGAAAGATGGAGAGGAAGTAAAAATTGGGAAAGAAAACCCAAAGAGTGAGCTGCAGTTTAAATTTATTTTTTATGCAATCCATTTGTGGCAGAGATCTAAATGATAACATGTAGTTATTTTTCCCTTTCTAGAAGCTGTACTGTAAGCAGACTTCTGATGCTGAGGGCACATCAATAGGTTATCATAAATAGCATTTAAGAATTGAGGAATTCAGGGTCAAACCTTTGATTCCTGCACCACTTGCACTTCTGCTTACACTTTCATATGTCACTCCTTAAAACTTTGATCCTCCCTTCTCCCAATTTTAGAGTTTCTTTCAGTGCTGTTTACTGGTGTTCTGGAGATCCAGGTATTCTGAGATGCATGTAAATTTTACTAAAATCAATGGACTTCTCCACTATCTGTGAATGGGAATATTTTATACTTCACTTGTGGACAGAGAAACATAATTGTCAGCTAATAGCCCATAGCTATTTTTTGGTTTATCAGCTCTTTGAGCTTATCACTAAGAGAGTGTGATTCTCTTAGGAAATAGTCCTAGTAGAGGACCTTTAATCCTCTTTCCCTTAGCAGAGACTATCAGAAATCTCATTGCACTTCCTATCCTATATGCATGCCTAGGATCCTAAAAATTTAAATATTTATGCAGCTACTGGACAGAATTCATTGAACACTAACCATAAAAGTATTCTCTAGGGAATCCAAAAGGGAGTTATTGATAGGTTACATTTGGCTGGATTGAAAAAGAAATGAAAGCTTCAATCAGAACATACCAAGAACTCCAATTCTTTGTTTCAGAAAGCCATGCATTCACCTTTTAAAACTCTGATGCTTTAATGCTCTACCCACTTCATCTTAAAAATCATTGTCTCAAGTGAAGCAAAATGTTGGCAATTACAGCTGAGAGGATGAAGAAAGAGGCACTGAATATTTTTAATTGTATTTATTAATGATAAGACAAAAAAAGAGCTGAGAATTGGTATCTGCTCAAGGAAGATGATGAGATGGGGAGTAAAGTGTCTGTATTCTAAAGGTCTGCCTCACCAAAGCTCAGAAGTGCTTGTGCAAACGTACAGCTGGCATGTGGAGAAAAGAAGAAAATGGGTATTTTTCTTCACTAACACACTGAATAAACCCACTCATTCTTCTGACGCAGTGGGAGAGTGGGAGACATTCAGAACAAGGTGGACGTGGGACTGTGAACTCGTATTAAAATAGCAGCCATCATTAGGTTTTCCTCATATTTTCTAATTAACACAATTTAAAAAAAATAATCGAACCTCTCAATGTTTTGAAGTACCTTATTATTCACAGTGATTTGTTTATGATGCTTTTTTTCCTCCTGAACTAATTTAGAGTAGGGATGCACTGAGGAGGCTGCTTTATTGCTTCATTTTCAGTATATCAGTGTCGAATGCTCAATCCCACAGCTGGATGCAATTCTCAGTAGTTCAGTCACATGAACAGAGGTGGGTACCTTGAGTCAAAAACAATTCCTGGTTTCTTCTTAAATGTGTATATCTCATTAGCCAAAGAGGACTGTTTAGAACCAATTAATCAGTGAAATTTACACTACATACACTGCTTATCCTAACTTATAACAGTACATAGATGATATAATTCAGACAACAATGGTTCCAGGCCAAAGAACATATGAAGTACACAGGAGAGCAAATTAAAACAAACAAAAGAATTTAGTCAGAGGTGAAAAATTCAGAGGGGAAAGGTGTAAACTTTATTTTCTTAAAATTAAAAATTATTTTTCAAAAGGATGTATCTGAAGTAATGACAAAACTTAGGAGTTTGTGCAAAGCTAGGAGATGATAAAAAAATTCTTTACTATTCTAAGAGCTTTTATTTTGGTGGTTTCTCTACAGAATTCAACCAGTTTTTCCTTAGGATTGTCAGGGTTTTAATTTCCATCCTTTTCGTTGAAAAATTTTTCCAGGTAGTGAACATGAGGCAGAGGAATCTGGGTGCTCATCCTTGGCTTTGCTGACTGCCTCTCAGCACATCCCATCACCCTTCTCACCTGCTTCCCACCACACTTTTCCTGCTGAGGCTGGAAGCTGTCTGGGAGACCAACAAATTCACAGCATCCACCCCAGGTTTAGTACATTCACACTGGGGCACATGTGCACAACCACAATATAAATAATAATAATGTCCCTTTCTCCCCAGCCAGCAGGGTCTTATCATGGGGCACTATGTTAAAAACCACTGTGGGTCTTCACCAGGAGGACCATTCATATTCATTTTTTCTTATTCCCAAATTAAACTAGCTGTTTTTGATTTCATTTTAAGGTACTAAAGAGAAATGTTAATTGTGTAACATTTCATGAGTATGTAAAACCAATAAATGAAACAGATCCACTAAATGCTTTTTTTTGGGAGGGGGGGAGGGGCTTTTAAAAAAGAAATACAACTGTACTGGTTGTCCAGTTGCAGTAGGAAATGAAACTGCATCTATCATCAGCAGAAAAGGAGACAAAACCTACCTACTCCTGTATTCCCCTGAAAGCATGAGTCACAGACCTATTGAGAACAAAATATGGATGTCAGATGGTAGCCCCTCAGGCTGTCTGGCAACCTGCTTGCTGCTCAGAAAGAGGTAGCAGCTGCTTCATATAAGACTAATAAGGATGATAGAAAAGCCTATGCTGGCTTTCACAGATCCACACCTGAAGAAAATAGGCAAGGCAGGCTGTATTTGAACCTCAGGAAACAAACAAATCCCAGTAAATGGGCTTGGAAGCCAGTATTGGGTAGCCTTAGTTTATGGAGAATCAAGAACAATTCAGTCTTCTGATTTTTTTTAATTGAAATTCTATAAAATATAGAAATGTTTAATGCTGCTTTACACTGTCCTTCATTAGATTTGGGTTCTTATACTGGGAGTTTAAAATGAATTAAGAGAATTCAGCTGCCCACTTTGATAATCCCACTCTGCTCAGTAGGCAGCTGGTGCTGGAGTGCTGTGAAGAAGGGAGGGTCATATGCAGAAATCCACCAAGAAACTGCAGGAACTTCATATCAAAAGCTGTCAGTTACTGGAGGCAAAAGGTCAAAAGATGACCAAAAGTTCCCTGTTGTTCTAGAACAGAAACTTCATGGTTTTCTTTGAAGTACTGAAAACAAAAGGGTTGGGGGTGTTTTTCTCATTTAGGAAAAAAAAAAAAGAGGGGGAAAAAAAAGAGGCCTTTCTTGAGCAGATAATTTCAGTTCCTGGGTCAGTTAGAAACCATGTCTATAGAACACAGGTGAGAGGGGCAGGAGTTAATGCAACCTGTAGCTGATAAACTGGATTACTTTTAAAGAAAACTGCAGTTGTGGGAACACTAAAAACATTTCCAAAAGGTGAACTGATTTCACAAATTACTTAACTGCATACAACACAACTGGAAAACCTATGTAGGTCTAAGCAACCACTGGTTTTTCAATTTTTTTATATTCAAAGTGCTTTTCATTATGATACTTTTATTTTCAAGCCTTCTCCTCTTAAAAAAAAAAAAAAAGTTTTATTTCCTATGAAAAGCAGTGTTTTGTTTAAGCTAAAGTGTTTTTTATAAAAACCTCTTGATTCACTGAGAAGCTAAAATAAATCTTGGCTTGCCCCAAAAGGTGCTTTGTTTTTGTCGTTTTCAGAACTTCTAGGGAAAAAAAGAATCCTTTCTTCATACAGCTGTAGCAAGGCAGAGGGGGAGAAGTGGGTTGCTGATTAGATGAAACATGCTGAAGTCTCTCTCAAGAGATGCTGCAGCCAATGTATTTCAAGGTCTATTATGCCATAGCTATTTCCTTTATCCTTATAAAACAAGAGAATATATTTTTCTTACTTACTGCTGCTCCCCCTGCACACAAGACAGCTGATCCTAACCATGAGAAACAATAGCAGCCCCTTGTAAACCAAGCATTGGGTGTCTTGGGCAAGCCCTGACAGAAGCTTTCAGGTGTGTGAAAACAGAGATTCAAGTAGATGCTCGTGCTTGTAGGAAGTTTGTAATTCAGCAGGCTGAAATAAAATGGAGTACATTAAATGAGGGATCATCATTAAAATGGTTGGACATTTCTCACTCCTTCAGAAACCCAGATGTAAACTGTACTGGCACAACAATACTTCTCCTCAGGTGCTAGTCTGACACCCACATTAACTCTTTCTTTGAAAACCAATATTTTCAAATCGAGGTCAGGTCCAAAATATAAAATTTAATCTAGATTAAAGATTCAACTTGTCATGTTCCTTTCCATGACTTTACTTGCTTTCTGTAATTGGTGACAGGTCTCTCAGGAAAATTTAAATCTGCATAAAGAGTGGACTATCCAGAAATATAAGTTTTAACATTCAAGTAGCCTACTTGACTACTTGGCTCCCCCTCCTGACCTGTGGGGAGCTGAAACCCTCCCTTCAGAGGGTTTGTAAGGGAGACACAGTATTACAATTTCTTCCTTTTTTTTCCCTGCTTCCCTGTTTGGTATTGGATGTTGTTTGCAGCAGCCACTATGAGGGAAAGTTTTAGACCACCTTCTCCAGAGGGTTCCTCAACTGCCTCAAAAAAAGTGACAGCAAATGCCTTGTTCAGGCCCAAATCAGGGCTTAAGCTCCTTGTAAATGTATACATTTGAGATTTTAAATAAAAGCAAGCCTCTTGACAGTTCACCCACAGCTGACAGAATATGTAGAAATTGTTAAAATAATTTTCTAAATCAAGTTATAAAAATATATTCAATGAAACTGTGTCAAAATCTCATAAAAATAGGGGAGTGTCTTAAATGTCAAAAAGCATTTAAATGCTAATGAATGTCTGTTTCACATATAAATGAACAAGACAATTTAGGAAATAAAAATGATCTCCTTCCTCTGTGCCCTATTGATTATGTGCCTGTAACACCTCAGTGAATAGGATACCACCCACTTCTTCGATCAGGCTTTTTACTCATCATGGATATTCTGAGAATCTTTCAAGCATCAACATGTGTGTTTCAAATATGCAAGAGCTGGGATGGCTGAAGGGCAAGCTTGTTATCTGTTCAGATAATGAACAGAATGCTAAATGCAGCCATTATATTAAATCCTGGAAGAAACTCAGCATTGTCATCCAGCTGATATGAAGTACATCTCTTTTATAAAAAGCTTTCAACACCTCTCTAAATTAGTTAATGAAGAAGTGAAAAAACCTGACAAATTATAGCAATAGCACAAAAGTAAAAATATGTCATCCTTGATTTAAAATATCTGTAAAATGTTATTCGCATTAATACTTGTTTCAGGAAGTTTCATGTTTAAAGGTATCCTGGTTATCATACCTGAGCAGAGGGCCTTTTCCTTCCAATTCCCTGTCTGGGAAAACTGGGAGACTGGGGAACTCTCCTGTAGGTTTTATGAGAGAAAATTCTCCTGAGGTTTTGTGGAAGAAAGGATACATCCAGAAGTTTGTTCCAAAACCATTATTGAAAAGAACTCCAGAAATAAAAGAACTTCCAGTATCCAAAACACCATTTTTTTCTGAAAACCACTGTGCCTGGATATGTATGTATTTCAATGATAAAGCCATTTTCTCAAGGCCAGTTTAGTGAGTACATGTCTTTCCAGTCCAAGCTTCCCTGGCTCTCAGGCTACACCACATGTGAGCTGGTTTGGAGGGACAAAACACAGCTCTACAGAGCCCTCCATCTCTCCAACAGGTTGCTTTTATTAATAAAAATGGAAAACCCAGGGTCCAGTTCAACAGTGAAGCATCACTCTCCTGCAGAATCTCACACTTTTGATTCTGTGTGGTAAAATATGCAGCACATGGAACATTTTCTCAGATCCTGTTGAAAAATGCTCTTCTGCAAAGAGCTGGATGGGGATTGCTGTCAGAGACCTCAATAATATCCACTCTTCTCCCCTTTTCTTTCAGAGATATGTATTTTCTGGGCTCTGAAGTTCTCTTCTTTCATCTCATGGAAAAGCCAGTGCTTCCCTCTCTTGCAAGGAGATAAACTGAAAATAATAAAATCAGAAAAGCGAAACACATGAGTTCTAAACATTTAAACATTTGGATTACCACTTCAGTGTAGTCATATTATATCCAGAAGTTTATTGATTCAGCTGTAATGATAATGTAATGCATGAATCACAAGCCATGACTAAAAAATTGGATGCCCATGGAATCCTTACAAGTAGAAACATTAAAGTTGATAACTTGTTTTCTCATTTGAAGATTAAAAAGAACTTCAATCATTTACTCCTCTAAAAAGTAAATTCCTGCTGGTTCCTGTCCCATTTTCAAAGGTACTTTAAGCTTCCAGCCCATGTAAAATTTATGCCATAAGAGACATGAATTTAAAAATAAAATCAATAAATATCTAATTCTGAAAAATTACTGCTTCAGATAGGCCAAATATTGATAGGTATCTGCATGGAATGTATGTCTTCAGCCCTGATACATAAATTTACACTTCCAGTTTTTAAAATATTTTCTATTCAACATGCATAAAATTAATAGGGTTCCTTTTCCAACCTTAATTTTATACTTTGAAATAAAACAAAAGTTGAAATTTTAATGTTTCATAGTTTTATGGGATTTTTTTATATAGAAAATATTTTTATTTCAGTTGGGTGAAATAAAAATTTGTCCCAAAGTTTCTCAGCACAGCTGGTGGATCAAAGCTAAATTACCTAAATCATTTTGTGATTAAATGTGCATTTGTGTACTAGATTCTTTCTTCTCTAAACTTTTTCTGTAGACAAAACAGAGGCAGGTGTTTTGGTTGCTCAATTAATTACAGAATCACAGAATAGACTGAGTTGGAAGGGACCCACAAGGATCATCAAGTCCAGCTCCTGGCCCTGCAGAGCTCCATCCCCAAGAATCCCCCCTGTGCCTGAGAGCATTGTCCAAACTCTGCCTGAACTCTGTCAGGCTGCTGCTCTGAACACATTCCAGGGAGTCCGTTCCAGTGCCCAAACAACAACTGGTTGAACAACCTTTTCCTAATATCCAGCCTAAACTTCAGGCCATTCCCTCTGGTCCTTGCAGTTTTGATTCTTTTATGTTCTGAGGGTACTGTTTTCAACATAAAGATATTAATGTATATATTCTGGTGTAGCCTTGAATACAAAAGGCATCTTGTTTAATGCTGGGTCAGTGAAGGAAAGTGACTCACCAGGGATTGTGCAGTTCTGATAACTGCAGCAGAACAAGTCAAAACTCCCAGGTAACATCAGAAGGAGCCAAATCTATCAAATTCTTCAGAAATGTGTAACCAGTCAAAACAACATATCCACAAGAAAGTGCTCCACAAGAAAGTTGGGAAGGGGGGGGCTTTCTATGGCTCTCATCTTCAATGTCTTGTTTCACTAAAAGCCAGGATTTATAGGATTGTGAAAAACCCCAAAGTTTTCCTGTGTTGCCCAAAAGTGAATTAATTAATTCATTTTATGTACAGCCAAAATCTAAATTTTTGGCACTCCATTGCAAAATAGGCTAAATGCAGAACACAAAAACCCATGAAGATCATCAATTCTGAATTTCCAGCCAACAAAACCCACTGTGACTATTGTATCAGACAGCTGGCTTACAATCCCTAACATACTAGCATAACATAGTACATCATACACAGGAATTATGGCAGCAGGTATTGGTGAGGAGTGAAGTTACTTTTCAGCATTAAGCATGCACAGCTCTCTCTAGACATCCTCCTTCATCTGCCTAGATGTTTTCTTCCTGTTACAGATTCTGTAATCTATATACTTGAATATCCTCAATATTATACAAGTTGCATTTAACAGTCGGAACTATGGAAGCAAACTTCTAGAAATGGAAACTCTTTGTCAAATAATTTTTTCACCCTCCTTATTGCTGCCATAGTTGTATGCTAATTTAAAGATGAATCTTTTAAAACTTAACCCTTTTTTTAATCTCCTTTTCCAAAAGAAGCCTTTATTTCTAAATGTTAAAAAATATAAAGAAAACACTTTTTCATTTCTGAAGCCCAAACATCTGAATCTCAGATATAATTAATACATGGAAGTGTATATAACACAAAAGCTTATTATCACCAGATCTAAAGGGAGTGAACATATGGTGGTAAGTCAAATAGCACAGAAGTAGTATGAATAACAACACCAAGTCATTAGGTAAACAGGGAGGAAAGGAAGGTAACACTGCATGAAATAATTGGTGACAGGATAGCATTTGTGAGCCGAATTTATGTTTAATGATGTTTATTTTCTGTGGGGCAACCAAGGGTAACATATGATGCCAGTGACGTGGACATAATTTGGGTTCATTTTTCTAATTAAGTAAAATGCCCTTCAAAGAAATGGTGAGAATATCACAAAAGTCAAATGCTACTCTAGATTCACACTCAGAATTCAGGACAGTCCAAGGCACAGAGAAGGTTAATGTGTTGTCCTCCACATCACCCCTCCCCTGTCTGTATCCAAGCAAATGGCCCACAGGACTACAAAGAGGCAGCTCGTTAAAACATTGCTGCACTCACCAGGACACCCAAGATCACAGAGTCATGACAGTAGCATGCTGCAGACATCTCATAACTGATAGAGCTGCCCTAACACAAGTGCATTGCTCCAGGATTCTGGACACAGTAGATTTGGGGAACTCAGGAGCTGGGCAATGCATTGCTGAAGTACAGGATGACATCCTGAAGCATTGGAATATAGCAAACACTTTGGATAGTAACCCTCTTAAATTTTAATCTGGCACATGGTCAACTATGACTGCCAGCTCTGAGAAGGAGGAGGGGAAGGACTGATATCAGTAGAAAGGGTGCTGCTTAGAATTGTTTCTTCAGAGATAGAAATAGCATGAAGCTGATGGGAGCAGCTCCAGGGAGACATAACATTCCCTGGTGAAATCTAACAGAAATAGCCTGTACAGTAGTTTCACCATGTCACAGAGTGAATGGTGACAGTGCACAGAGGGTATTTCTATGCAGAAAATTACTGAGAAGCAGTGGGAGCAGGAGACATGTTACAAGATCAACATGACAAAGTGAGCAATTAGGCTTTCATGAAACTGAGGACAGAATTTTTCTGCACTCTGTCATCAGCTCTCAGGGCTAAGGCTGATGCTTATGACCTTACAGAGGCTGATCACAACAGGCCAGGCTGGGTCAGGACCTATTGAGTTGCTTCCTTCAGTGGAGGTGATGGAGTTCATTTCAAATGTAGCTACTCTGAGGCATTAAACAAATAAAACATAGTATGCATTAAAATAACATTATTGAGGTTACAAAGGTTACAGAGTCAAGCATTCAAAAGCTACTTCTGCAGCCTTAATTCAGTCTCCATTATGTGTTTTCTCCATTTTTCCATGGCTCTCCCTAATACTTCTACACCATAAATTTGCCCTATAGTAAATTTTTTTCACTCTATTACAACAGTGGGCAAGAGCTTGTAGAAAATATTACATGTACAGTAGGGAAGAGCTTATCCAGGAACTATACGTTCACCATTTTTCTGATCTTCATGGTTCAATATGTGGTCCCAGGAAATATTTGCTGAACAATATGCAACTGCTCAGACTTAATCCCTGTCTTTTTGACTCAGAATAATGTAATGGTACTTTAGGTGTCTCAGTGAGGGCCCCAAATTAGGACATTATGCTCTCTATGACAATAGAAAGACTAACTCCAGCTACAGGGACGTAGAAGTCACTTGCCATTCAGTTCTGAACCCAGAAAGCCTCCTCTATAAAGAGATAAATAAACAGGGAAAAAATTGCCTCAACTTCAATTAGAAAAATCTGAAATCACTGAGAAAGTTTACTACCACTCAAATGAGCGCTGGTGTACTCCCTTCCCTGCCAAGCTTTATTTTTGCCACAGCTAGCACCAACATAAATGTTGCTGTATGTTTGCTGCTATCAGGAAAGTCCATTGTAAGCTGGTAAACAAGTTAGACATTACCCTAGTTATAACTTAATTGCATCCTCTGGCAAGGGGACTGTCATCAGGTCAGGTTTTCTGAAGTAATAACATTAAAAAATTTCTATCATTAAGCCTTTCTTAATACAACCACTGTTTGAATAGGAAACCCATTAGCAAAAGCTACTGATACTGGTGAAAGCAGCTATGAAAATTCACTAAATCAGCATTTTTCCAACATGTGATGGAGTTCCTGACTGGGCTTTTTGTCTGAAGTTTTATACTACTTTCTCTGAAACTCTTGAGTCAAATTCCTTACCTACAAAAAATTTCCCAAGTTTGAACTGTGGCCAACTGCTGAATTTTTACCTCAGGCCTCAGTTTGTACTTAGAAAAAACTCTGGTAGCTCTGGTAACCAAAGTGGCCTTAAATTTTGTTTAGCCCATGAACCCAAATAAACATTAGCTGAGAATAAATTACAGGCAGAAATATTTTGTCACAATAATTTTGTAACATAACAAAACCAAAGCCACTGGAAAACCAAAAGCCAAAAGAGAAGACATGTTAATGGTAATAAATCGAAGTACCTTTGTCAAAAGATTTTACTAAATGAGTATCTACTTAAAACCATATTTTTCTTCTGATTTATAATAGTATGATATTATCCTTCTGGAAAAGCTGAGCTTGGAAACTTATGCCTTAGGACCTTTACTCAAAGGAGGTTTTTTTCTCCTTCCAGTGTAACTAAAGGCTCCAGGAATTAGGCACCTATTTTTAGCACTATGAAAGCAGATAATTAACCTCAAGAAGTTCAACAAGGCCAAATGCAAGGTGCTGCACGTGGGTCAGGGCAATTCCCAATGGCAACACACACTGGGGGATGAAGGGATTGAGAGCAGTCCTGGGGACAAGGGCTTGGGCACTGGGGGATGAAGAGCTGGACATGAGCCAGCCATATGCACTCACAGCCCAGAAAGCCAAACATGCCCTGGGCTGCATCAAAGCAGTGTGGACAGCAGACTGTGCCCCTCTACTCTGCTCTGGTGAGACCCCAGCATCCAGCTCTGGGTCAGCAGTACAGGAGAGACAAGGAAATGTTAGAGTATGTCCACAGGGGCATCAGGAAGGTGATCCCAGGGCTGGGGAACCTCCTATGAAAACAGGCTGAGAGAGCTGGGACTGTCCAGCCTGGAGAAGAGAAGGGTCTGGGCAGACCTTGCTATGGCCTTTCAGTGCCTGAAGGCAGCTTATAAGAAAAATGAGGACAAATTTTAGCAGGGCCTGTAGTGACAGTTTTAAAGTGAAAGAGGGTAGATTTATATTGGACATAAGGAAAGAACTTCTATGAGGGTAGCAATACAGTGGCACAGGTTGCCCAGAGAGGTGGTAGATGCCTCAACTCTGAATCTGTTTAAGGCCAGGTTGAATGGATCTTTGAGCAACCTGATCAAGTGGGAGGTGCTCCTGCATATGGCAGAGATGTTGCACTACATGATCTTTAAATACCCCTTCCATCCCAAACTATTTTATACTAATAATTACTAAATTGTGCAGCACATCAAATCTTTATCTCTGTAAATACAGCTATCTGTGGTCTTCTTAATGAGCTTTTTCCTTACAGGTACCAATCTTTGTCTATTCTGTCATATTTAGAAACATCTACTCTTTATTTCAGTTTTCATTGGGATTTATTTTTTATGGATTAGTACTTCTCAGATTTATGTGGTGACCATTAAGGAGGATGTTGCACTAACATTTCTCTCTCCAGCCATGGTGTTTGGGACTTCAGTGTTGGCCCCCACCTGCCATTAGGATTAGAGTTCAGAGTTCTATAGGCCTACAGTTCCAGGGACACTGGAGCTGGAAAAGTTCAACATGTTCCTAATCTGGACCACCCACAATGCTGGGGACCTCAACCTCAGCCTTTAAGTACCCTTAGGATTAGTATTCAGAGATCCACAAGGCCTACAGCTTTAAAACTTAAGGAAAAAAATAAGTCAAATATAATAAACTCAAAAACTATTGAATGTTTTATGGGATTTCCACTAAATAAAAAGGCTTTTTCTTGTGAGACAAAACATTTTCATGATTATTTGATTATTTCTTTACGAATTTTACCCTATATTATACTTTATTTTTCCTTAGAAAAATTGACTCTAGCTGTCAAAAAATAATAATTCCAGTGTAGAAACAAATAAGAGAAATAAAGAAAAAAAGAGGAAGCAACAAGGAAAAGCAAAACATTCAACACTCACTTGCTTTCATGGCACTGCAGCTGTGTAAATTACAGGTCATATTTCAGTCCTTCTTGGTCTGCTTTCCTTCTTTGGTCTTGACTTTGGAAAAGCCCACAAATTTCCTAAGCCCTCTTCCATCCACATTGTGATGGGCTTCTTCACCACCTCCAACCTGACCAGCAGCAGCAGCAGCAAGGAGAATGCACAAATGTCCCCCAATTCTTTTCATAGGTATCTTGCCCTGAAGACTTAATATCACAAAGAAGTTTCAGCCTGAACATTAGCACACCTCTTATTTGGGTGAAAACTGTAATAGCAGGTTTTCCTGCTTGCTGGTAATCTGATGTCCATCTGTATTTTTTGGTTTTGATGGCAGTGGTTAGTGTTCTTTTTCTCTGCTCATTTTTTCTTCCTTTGACTTCAGCATCTTGAGTTTATTGGGTGTGTTCTCCCACCTGCAGAGGGCTAGAGGTAGCTTCATTTCTAATTCTTCCATGAATTGCCATGAAAAGTCATTTCAGGTAAAGACCTGATGTAATATTGGACTTGGGAGGTTCACTCACTGAGAATCAATTAGGTGAGGTAAAACTGAAAAATGCCTAAGCTATGCAATCAGATTAAGACTTTTAGAATTGTTTCATTTAAATAAATATATTTAGTTAATTTCGTAGCTATGTATGTCTTGTGCAAAATCATTGAAATTTTATTTCAGCTCTTGTAAAAATACAGCATGGAGTGGAGTATTGAAATTAAATGTTCCACATATTCCAAAAGATACTCCTCCTTTTTTTTTTCAGCAAAATGTCCAAACCACTTAGAAAATTTAATCCAATTGTGATAACTGCTTCAGTACTGCATTTGCATTTATTACCAGCGTTAACATTTTAGATGTGAAATCAAACCACTTTAGCTGGCTCAAACTTACCACTTTATTTGTGTGGAACATGTAGAAGGATTAGGATTTGATGCTTACCTGGAACAAAACCAGATATGAAAACTCTTTTTGAAGGGAAATATGTATGTCCTCATTGTTTTTCTGAAAGGAGGCCTTGCTCTGACAAGGGCTGAGTTATTAACAGTTTATAACTCCTGATATGTTAAGAGCAAGCTTGTAGTTCCTCTCTGGCCATCTAATCGTGAAGCAAAAAAAAAAAAATAAAAAATTATCCTTATCTGGACTTGCATAAATTCATATACTAGTTTAAAATAGAGATTTTATCTGATATCACTGAATTTAACATTCTGGCTTCAGTCTGAAAACCTGAACAGTTTATGGCTGATTTCCAGCAACTTTTGCTTACACAGCCCAGGAGCTGACTCAGCCTTTGAGTGCACCAAATAACTGTCTTGCCCCAAAATAGCAGTAACAGTAATTTAACTATTTGAAAGTCAAATTTTTAAAATGTTTTGCTGGAAGAAATCAGGATAAATGGGCTAAACAACTAATCTTGGAGACATTTTGTCCTGTCAAGAGCCTGTTTGCAGAGGTGGTTTACAGTATTTCTCTTGTTTTTAAGCAAGTATCAGAAGTTACTGAGAGCAAAAAAGGGTTTGCTTGCTCTATGTTGGAGCTAAGGGGGATGGGGTTTTGCAGGCTCAATATGGGCTGGCATACTTGAAGAAGAAAGATTTCAGAGCATTGAATGTTGAGTCACTGCTATAACTAGATAATTAGGATAATAGAGAAAAAGAAATTTAAGTCATTTATGCTTGTAGCAGCCCAGGAAGTTACATGCATTCTGCCTGTCTGTTGCAGTCTTATGTTTGTAAATTTTAAGGTTGCTACATATGATGATGACAGACAATCCTGCAACAGAGTTGCTTTTTTGAACATTGAGCAAGAAAGGGTATTTCAACTGCTTTGGTGCAAAATTTGGCTAAAAATGAAGAAAAAAAAATATATCAAGATGCCTAAAATTATCATGCACCAAAAGGAGAAAGGCATATGAGGAAGCAGAAACTCTAAAGGGGTGAACTTGCACAGTGAAAAAGAGCATGAACACAGAAACTGGAGGGTAGTCAGGAAAGAGCAAATGCAAACTCTTAAAGGGAAATGATACTTAATTTCTGCAGCCTGGACAGGTTTAGCAAAATAATCTGTTAGCAAAGAATGGTGTTATTGATGTTAAGGGAAATGCATACTCACTGTGGAAATAAAAATTAAGTGAGAAACTGATCTGGGCAAAGGGGCACTGCTGTTTCTGTTTCATGAACTAGAAACAAATGTTCCCTTCTTGCCCTTATAGACTCTCACTGCTCTGATGGTCTTGATTTTCCTCTTCACACACAACCACGGCCAATTTATGCCTCTTTATCCTTGTACCAGCATCATTCATTAGCTAAAGTTTGTATTCTCTCTCTCCTGTCTGCTCTTACAATTCCAGAGGGTGAGCATACTCCTTATCTGTCCCCAGCTTGTAAAAGCAAAGTACATTTAGTACCAGGAACTCTGCTTAGCCCTTGTTCCAATCTGAATTTATTTGTTTCACGTGGTTGGCTAGAAGGGTATTCCACGATCAGGATGGGCTCTCACAGGCTATATATGCATGGGAATGTAAGAAACAGGGTTCAAAATCACAGTTTTTCACACTCAGCCCAAAGTCAAGTGCTTTACAAGATCACAGAATCATTTAAATTGGAGAAGACTTCTAAGATCATCGAGTCCAGCTATCAATGTAGCACCACCATATTCACCACTAAACCATGTCTCTGAGTGCCACATCCACTAATTTTTTGAACACTTCCAAGAATGGCAATTTCACCCCCTCCCTGACCATCCTTTCAGTGAAGAAAGTTTTCCTAATATTTAATCTAAGCCTCCCCTGAAGGAAACAATACAGAGGAACAAAAAACAATAAAAATATAAAAGCAATGCAGGAGAACAAAACCAGATTATAGGATCATATTTGGTTATCTTGTATCTACATAATATTAATGAATCATAGTTATTGTGTAAACAACCAATATGAGCAGCAAGTAATTTTTTCCTATTAGTCCCTAAAGTCATAATTTTCTTCTTACTCTGTTATTGCCATCATCATTCATCTTTTTCATGCCGTACGAAGTTTAACCCTCCCCTATATTGGCAATTCCTTTGTGTCATCATTAAATTTTAAGAGATGAACAACATATCATGAGCCACAATTAGTAATGAAAGTGTTAGATGAAATAAGTCTCTAATCTAGTTTTCAAAACAATTGTCTAATCAACAGTTTACTTCAACATTTCATTTTTTCACTTTTAAGTCTATTCCTTACCCATTTTAAAATTCTTGTGCTAATCCATGACTTCTCTATTTAGCTAATAATTTTCCTTGTGAAAATGTATCAGATGCTTTGTAAAAGTCTAAGTAGATTAGATGTATTTCATTTCTTTTGTCCAGAAAATCAAAGTGAAATAGAATCTTAATCCAGCTCGATCAAGTAAGCCTTTGTAAATCCATGTTGTATTTTATCACATTTTCCCTATATTTTAAATTACCTTCAAAATCTAGAATCTATAGAAAAGAGGCCATAAACACAAAAGAAAGTAACTTTTGGTTTGAGTGCCATGTCATAACTATGACATAATCATGGCTCTATCACCTTTTCCCTTAACCTTATTGCATAACATATCTGCTTCTCTCCTTTATGAAAGCAGTGAAACTTTTGGTGTTTGTTTTACATCAGTGATATTTTTGGCAATTGTTACTTTTTTCTTAAACTTTTTGACCTCAGCAATGCTGCTTTTTCTGAGCATGTTTTGCTAACTTCTAGAATCTCTTTTTGTATAGCAGAATTGAGAAGAAATTAATTAATCGCCTCTAGTTGGCAGGAAGCTCCAAGCCACAGGATGACTTTCTGGATTATTTGCATCTTCATCTGCTGAGCTTGATACAAACAGAAGAAAACTGTGCTTTTGGGAAGCTGGACCCTTAGTGTACATAAGGCTGCAGCTGTATTTCTAGACCCGTTCTCAGCTCTGGATAAAGAGGTTCAAAGATATCTAGTGACCAGTGAAATACCTGGAATGAAGGCCACTTCATTTCTTAGACACAGAAATATGCTTACTAGAATTATCAGAGAAATATACAAGCTCTTCTTTCCTCTTGCAAACTCTTTGGTCTCATTTCTCCTCCCCAAACATCTGCAGAGGTTCACCTTCCTATAAACCCTGTCTCCAAAACTTGACCTCTTTTAGATTAGCTCCTTCTTCTTGCCACACCAAAAATTTATTCCTACTTTCTCTTTAGTTTTCTTTATTTATACTCTCATAAGTTCTTTCAGCTGCTAGGAAGCCACTTTGCTTCCACATCAAAAGTTATTTCCTGTTGGACTGAAAAGCCTGAGGCAGGGCCCCTTTTCTCACCTGACCACAGAGTAAGGTGTGCTTCCCTTCTAGTGCAAAATCATATGGATAAAGCAACAGATGCAAAAGAAGAAAGTATATATGATAAGAATAAGCATTCATCATATCATTAAAATTTAGAAAAATCAGTCAAGAGGAACTACGATGAGGAATTAATTAAATGAGTTTGTATATCAAGTAGTAGATTTGATCTCCCTCTTGCACAGAGACAGTTTCACTTGTTGCAAAAGGTGTTAGTAAATCAGTGTCTCTTAAAACAGCAACTGTGCATCAAATCCCAAGATGATGCTGAGCAGAGAAAGGCACTGGCACAGGATCCAGTGAAATGCCAACTTATCCCACGGTGGAATGAAGGTGATGATGCTCTCCTAAACACTGGATATAGCAAAGTCCTCATACCCACAGTTTTCAGAGAGAAGTTTCAATGTAAGAAATAATAGACTATCATTTGTTGTTTTAATATAGTAAACATTTTGATATCATGAATTTACTGCTGATGGTTGCTTCCACAGATTTTTGCCAACGTGTGCAAGTTTTCACTCTGCAAAGTTATATTGTGCCTTATCCATCCTCTAGTGCTCTGCTCCTCAATACTTATACCATCTCCTACCTGGTTTGGATCTGGGAGATGAAATAATAACCTTTAAAGCTGTTGTACTGGAAGTAGCTTTCAATCAAATAAACATACATCACACAATCACTTTACTTTCTCTTTGAAACACAAATTCTCTATTACTCATCTAACAATAGACTTATTAAAAAAAATTCTCAATTTTCTTTTTCCTGTTAAGCAGATTTCATCAAATGAAACTATATTAGAAAATTAGATGAAACATGAATTGGATTGATGATATTTTAGCAACAAGGGGTATTGCAATAATGAGCTCGAATTTTTCACCGTTACCATTATAGCCTTGGGATTTAGGGGTCATAGTTGAGTAAATGTAGATTGTATTGGAATGAAACTATAGCTTAGAATTTTTGAGTTACTGAGAGTTTTGCAAAGCAATCTATGGGAAGATTTTTTTTAATTTATTTTTTACTGGTTGTACATATTCTTCTTCATTCCTTTTGGTTGATCTGAAAAAAAAATCAGATTTTTTTTACATATATAAAACGTTCTTTGCAAAAATTTCTACATTTCTGGATATTTTGTAAGCCTTTTGTTTGAAACGTAGATTTTTCCAGTTCAAGAGAAAAATAGCTACCAAACAGATGCACTAGCTATTTCAAAGTAATCCCTCCTGCTACACCAACAGAAAACTGCACTGTTGATTGCCACTGCTTAATATTGTTTCCCACACATTTAGAAAGCCATGATTTTCAGAGTGAAATATCCAGGACAGTTCACTGAAATGAGGCTTGGCATCCAGATTGCCTGCCTGGCTGTAATCACCCTTTGAGTTATTGAGCTTGTAAATCACATATCAAAACATGGGAACACATCAATTAATGTTCTACTGGAAACAAACCAAGGACAATCCTACAGTGTGACATTCTGCCAGTTTTTATTTTCAACAGACATGGGAAAGAAGCTGAAATGTTTGGTCAAAGCCTCTATTTACCCAATCTGTCTTATATACTATTGCATAATGCTATCACAATATTAATATGCAAATTGCCTCTCAAATAAAAGCCATGCTTTCCCTGTTGATTTTCAGCACAGCTTCTGTTACAAAGGAAGATACTTAGCATTTATATTCTTTTGCCATCTTCAAAATTCCTTCAGTATATTTTAATTAATCTTTTTCCTTTCAATTTTCTGACTCTGCATTAGATTTTCTGCCTCCTTTACCCCTGTACTCTCAAGGTTATGTCCTCCTCTTGATGTCTCCCATAGACTTCTCATGTTTTCAAAAATGATCTTTCTCTCATCTCTTTTTACCCCTAGAAAACAGACCTCAGGAGACTGGCCAGAAGAAAGGCCTAGTCAAGGGCAAAGGAAGTTTCCAAAGTGAAAACGAAACAAAGGAACTCTATTTCCAGGGACTGCTGATCCCATCTGGCACAGCTGCTGCTTTTTCTTAGAAGGCACCTCAGCCTGGTCTCAGTCAACCTCTGGAGGTGCAGCAGTGGCTCCTCTGCAGGACCCCACGCAAGCTGTGGCTCAGCTGGCCTCAAGGACACGGTGCCTGGGCAGCCACGGTGCCTGGGCAGCCAGGGCAAGGCAGCAGCTGAGGAAACAGCAGCAGCCTCTTATGGAGAGAGGTTCTCCTCAGAGAGGATTTCTGCTGCAGAGTGTCGCGTGGGAGGCAGAACATGCTTAGGTCCTACGGGAATTTCCCAGCTCACAGGGAAAACATTGATTTGTGTTATAAAAGGAAAACTCTCAGTCCAGATTTATCCTCTTAGACATTGAGATCCCTATTTTTTTTTATTACTCTATCTTAATGTTTAATTAATTTATTATACCGTGAATTATTTCTATTTACTGTGTGCTTTATGTAGATTTTTGATCACAGTTTCAAACACTGGGGTATTAATGCGCACAAGTAGTTGAGGTGCTGCGTGCCCTTCTGAAGATCAGTCACAAAATGGGCATCACTTCTGACCCTCTTAAACTGTAAACCCAGGATTTCATCAGTGTACGGGACAAATCTGCTTCAAAAGGCTGTATTTCACTCCCACAGCACAGACAGGTGCACATGGGACTTAGGAACAAGCTTCCATGGAAAAGAAAAATTCTTGTGGTACTCCTGGAGTCAGTCATCTGCATTTCAAAGAGGACAAAAGGTTTTCTGTACCCGAGGGAGGGAGAAATGGACATTTAAAGTCATGTTTTCTATTGATGGAAATAAGCTCAGATTGTTATAGTTTTCACAAGATGTTTTAAGAGTTAGAATATGATAAATGCTACACATTAAAAGGAAATATTTCTGTTATTTCAGTGTATCATATTGAAATATCAAAATAAGTGTTACTTTTTTTCGCCCCTGGTAGTTTCAAGAGACAATAATTTTTAATTTATCAGTAATTTTTTTATTTATGAGTCTTTATTTTCACTTTATTTTCTGATATGTATAGGGAATAAATATTAAACTATCCATATCTCCAGTGGGGTTTTTACAATACTTGTTAACCAACAGCATGTGTTGAATAAAGACAGAATTTAGAGATGACTCAAAGATAACTGGTACTTGGTGTGTTAGCTGATATACTACAAACTTGGCTCTGTTCTTGTAAATGTGTTGGGCAGTGGATATAAAAAACTGTATTTCAAATGCAGGATAACAGTCGTGGTTAATTTATAATTCACATAAGATATTAAATGTGTTATTAAGTCTTCATAGACATGTATGTTTTAAGCCTTTTAGTCCTAAGCCAGCATCACTGGTAGCATGTTTGTATCTAGAAAATGTGTGAACCTGGACACAGACATAGATCTGTGTTTGCCTGCGCTCTGACTTCACTGGACTTTCTAGATTGTGCCAAAAATCACTTACTAGGATTAAACTTAAAAGGATCAAGTGAGAGCAGATTGTTAACTTAAGTAATTGATCATTTAAGTAGCTTGATATCTTCTGAAAACATTCATTTTCCTCCATGCCATTACTTCTTGTTTACCTTACACTGCTTAGGGTTTGGGGACTTTGAGATATATATATACACACACACCCACACACATATATATACATATTTATATATTTTTATTTATATGGGGGAAAAATATATGTATTTATATAGGGATGTATAGATATATATTTATATAGCTATATATTGTCAAATTGCCTTTTCCTCTGTTTAGGGAAAACACCTCCAACAAACAAAACAACTACTCAACTTACTTCCCTTCACACCCTCTTAAAAAAAATCATAGTTACTATGGAAACAGCTATTAAACAGAGTAGCAGTAATTAATAACATCTGCAAGTGCAGTATGAGGTCCACAACACAATTAATTCCAGCATTTGGAGTGGTTTGTGCAGAGTTGCCCTTCGTTGCTTTGCAGGGAATGGTGGACTCTACAGACCCAACTATAACAAGGAGGCTTAACATTACCATCATGATGTATTATAGCTTGTAAAATAGTTTGGACTGTAGAGGTATTAACCCATATAAATAAATTACATCATTATTATATAGCTTAATGGCACATGATTCTAGAGAGAATTAGACCCATATAGATACTATGGGTAAATGTAAAAATTTTACTTTATCCTTTCAAATAGCACAACATAAAAATCTCACTTGCTTCTGAAATGAGAGCAGAAGCTTGAAATGTTACTTTTAAATCCATTCCTTCATTTGAATTATAGAGACATGGGCAGATCAGATGTGGAAGTTTACCTACAGATGCTTTTATCTTTTGACTTTTCACTTTAAAAGTCAAATTGGAATTTTTTAAGAACAGCCAATTAAAGATTTTTAATAAATCATGAAAAAGATGAGAGAACTTATCTGTCTTCAGGCTTTATTGAAGAAGGGATATTATAAATATTTATTTGTTATTTTATTATTTCTTAAGGCTACTTGGCATAAAGTCTACCATCTATCCCACTAGCTTCTCTCATTAGTAACTATGAGTATACAAAAGATTTGAACTTTCTTTAAATCATGCTTGCAGCTGGTGTAAAATGTGTAGCAGGAGCTGTCTGATGAGATTGAGGTAAACTGGGTTGTACAGGAGGGAGCTCTGCCTTCACCCTGAACGAGGCGCTGGGGCTGGAGCTCCTGAGCCAAGGAGCTCCGTGGCCTTTGTTACCTGAGCTAATCATCTCTGCTTAGGGAAAAAGCACATCAGATGGGGCCTGACCCCAGCTAACGGGGCCACCTGGCTCTGATCCAGCACATGGCCAGGCTGTGTCAGCCTGTGCTGTGCTCCCCTGGCATAAGGGAGATTTGGCTTCTTTTTGCCATCTTTTAGAGCTAAGTGGACAAGTGCACATCAGTGTGAGTGAGCTCATTCCTCTCTTTTTTCTTTGTTACCCCTCCTACTCACTCTCTTCCTTATCAGCACACAGTTTTTCTTCCCTTTACTGTCTCATCTTCCTAATGAATTTTTTCCTCCTCATATTTCTGTTTTCCTGATTCTTGACTTTACTTTTTCTCACCTATTTCCTTTAAAAAAATACTTTCCTGTTACAATATTTAATGAAGACAATGTGCATGTCTTTATTTCCACATGCATAACCTTCCTTCTTGATATTTATTTTCCTCTTCTTGTCCTATTTTTGCTCTATAATCTTTCATTCTTACTTTTTCTCCTGCCCAGTATTCCTTCTAAATTTTTTTTGTATTCACTACTATTTTTGTATTCACTACTTTATAAAACAAATCAAACAGGATACCAATACCATCTCAACAAACTATATTTTAGGATAGGATGAACTGTTCTATGGAGGGTTTGGTCTATGCCTATTGACTATGACTGGGCAAGAAGAAAGGAAACCCTTTTCTCGTTGTAGGCAGCCCATGAGTACCTCACCAAATACAGAATGGGAACAGCAACAACTGTGTTCTCAAAGAAAGGAGACAAATACAACCTTCCTACTAAATTTTAGCTTACCTTGTGGAACTTCCAAAAGTAGCATCTGTGGCTGGATAGCATAACAGCACCCATTCTTTTGCAGGAATATTGCAGTAAAATCTCTGCAATAACTTTGGAATGTATCTTTTGTAACCACCTGGTTAATTAAGCTAGATGGATTATGTAAGTATGAGATGTTAAGATGGCTTAATTCCCTTTTGTCTGATAGTTGTTTGCTATGATTATTCTGTTGCCATCACAGAGAATACCTCTCTGTGGGTCAATAGATCTTTTTTTAGTCCTATAAAGTTGCAAGACCCCAAAGTTCAGGACAGTCTCATCCTTACATTTAGAAAAGCATTTACTAGTGTAAGAATGTATCCCACAGGGTGAAAAAATGGGGAAAGTTGTCTAATTTGTGAGGTTAAAGAATATATGTATAGATATAGGTATAGATATAGATATAGATATAGATATAGATATAGATATAGATATAGATAGATATAGATATAGATATAGATATAGATGTAGATGTAGATATAGATATAGATATAGATGTAGATATATATGGTTTTAAGAAAAAACTGTATATACTTCAAGTCAGTGGAAGGGATGGAATAAGCTAAGTAAAAATAGATTAGAGACTGGGTAGAAAGACAAGGTTGTACCAAAATACTGTGTTAATCTTCCTAGTAAAGCATATGTTATTTGTACAAGACTGCTCTTAGAAGTTATATTTCTTTACAAGCTCAGGACATACCATGGTTTAACATTTATAATTGAGAGTTTTCTCCAGCAAGATTACTGACATTTATGGTTGTCTGAGAATAGTGTCACAATAACAATATGAGATTTACACTGAGCACTTTTACATTATACTGTGAAATATAACACAGTGTTTCATGAACAAAAAAAGTTCATTTTCCTTTGAAACTCAGAAACATATTAATGATAGTATTAGAATGAACACAGAGCCTTTCAGAACCAAACTACTATCTCTCTATAGGGCTAAAGTGTAAGCTCTGCTTAGCAATAACTAAAACATCTCTGTATTATCAACACTGTTTTCAACACAGCTCCAAAGCAAAACCCCATAATAGCTACCCTGGAGAAAATCAACTCTACACTCAGAAAAACCAGTACCATGGATGAAATTTTAGACTAGCCCTTTGTTAAAAAATGTACTATTTTTGTATTCACTGGGAGAATGTTTATTGTTCTGGACTGCAAGTTTCAATATTAAACTATCCTAAAATTATTGTTGGTTTAGCTGCAGTATGAAAAAAACCAAGCAAACAAAAAAAAACTTTCCAATGTGGAAATGCATACAGCCCTGCTCTAGTGACTAGAATTAGAATTAATGCTTTCCTCAAATCTGAGAATAACAAGAAAAGCATAAACAGTCATATCAGATAGTGAAAGTTTTGCTACCAGATCCAGCATCCTTACTCAAATATGAAAAACGCAAGGGTGAGAACAAAACAGTGATGATTATCTTGCTGCTGGATGTAGGTCACAAAGTTTTTGCAATATAAATTTTATCAAATTCAAATATGTAAAACAATTCATCTCACTTGCAATGGGCTGGATCCTGCATTTCCATCTGGTGCAGACTTCAATAAGAGCATTTTTACCCCTGAAATTAGAAATTGAGATCAGGCTGTCTGCACACTCTCGTCAGTCTGCACCAGCAAACAGAATGAAAACTATTCAGCAAGATTACTCCCTCCTTCCCTATGTAAAACAGAGACATAAAGAAGATAGTACGTGACAGGAAGAAAATACTATTTTGGTATGTGGCATTGATTATCATAGAACTAAAGAACCACAGAATCATTTAGGTTGGAAGACTTTTAAGATTTTATAGTTCAACTGCTAACCCAGCACTGCCAAGTCCACCACTTATCTATGCCCCTAAGTGCCCCATCTACACATCTTTTAAATACCTCCAGGTATGGTGACTCAACCACTTCACTGGGCTGTCCCTTCCAGTGCTTGACCAACCTTTCCATGAGGAAGTTTTTTTCTAATATGCCATCTAAACCTTCCCTGGTGCAACTTGAGGCCGTTTCCGCTTGTCCTATTACTTGTTACTCATGAGAAGAGACCAACCCTCACCTTTCTACAACATCTTTTCAGATACTTGTAGAGAGCCTCCTTTTCTCCAGGGTAAACACCCCAAGCTCCCTCAGCTGCTCCTCATCAGACTCGTGCTTTAGCCCTTTCTCCAGGGTCGTGCACACAGACCTTGTCACACTCCTTGCCTTGTTTCAGGCAGCACAGTTTGGCTGAACCCAGGAACATCCATCTAGCAAAGCACAAGTTACACCAAGCACAAAGGTGGAACGTGCCCAGCACAATGCTGATCAGGGCTGGCAAGAATAAAGCCAGTACAGATTTATTGCCTGTAACACCCCCACAAAAGACACTTCAGGCACTTGGTAACTGTGTCCCATCTATTCACACAAGTGCTGCAATCACTGCACATGTTGTCTTAACCCGACACTGGCTTCAAAAAGTTTTCTGACAATGCTGATTACTAAAAGAATATGTTTATATACAAGCATAAAACCAGAGTAATAAACCTTTGATTCTGGTGCTAACCTAATAAATTTGGATTTTTTAAAAGTGGTTAAGAGACAGAGGGCCCTGCTCTTTGTCTTTTATGCTAGATTTGCAATGGTGTAAATTATATATGAAAACATAAATAATATATCCAGAAACTGAAATAAAAGAGAAAGGCTTGATTATGAGTTTATACTTGCTACTGATTAAATGAACTGAGAAGAAGCCTTTGACACAAATTAAATTTTGTAGTTTTGCAATAGAAATTTCTTTTTCTGACATATGGACTACCATGGTCAGTTGAAAGATTCACAGTACTTTCCATAGAATCATAGAATAGATTAGAATCTTTTAGGTTGGAAAGGATCTTTAAGGTAAGATTCCAACCATAAGCCTAACCCTGCCAAGTCCACCAAGTAGCTACAAAGCAAACTTTCTGTAAGATGCCTCATTATATCAATACCTGACGCTCCTGTGCTCCTTCACAGAAAGGTCTTGGTCAGATATGACAGGCAATAAATTTAGAATGAGGTGAAGTAAGAATGAAGAAAGATTTACTTTCATTGTTTGTCTTTCAAGTGCTTAAAGAAAAAGATTTGTCATCTGTAATAGATCTTTTGGAATCTCAATGCAGATAAATTATAAGAATTTCTGCAGTGCAATGTTCCTGTGAAGTACAAATCATGTATTTAAAACAGTGACTATATAAGAAAATAGTTTAATCAGCAAATGTAAAGAAATTGATTATTTAGGAGACTTTAAGGACTTTTTAAAACTTCATGATGAAACTACATTTGTGCTTCTTTTTTCTGCATCATGAGAGGGTGAAGACACACCAAGAAACTTAGCTCTGCTAATTTTATGTTTTTAGTCAATCACACTTTCTCACTGAAGGTAGTGGGAATTCATTTGAGGCCTATTACTCATATCCATACACAGCTGTAGGATGAGGTCACAATTTCTAAACATTCTGCATTTTTATTAAATACCTGGAAAATTAATGATTTTTTAGGCCACAAATGATTAGGTGAACCAAAGACTGGGTGATTAGGAAATAACAGGTTGCTCATGGAATTAGTCCTGCTTTCTTTTTTTCCCTCATGCTTCAGGCTGGCATTGGATTCCTGAGTTTTAGATTCAAAAAAAGGCAAAACTTCAAAACCTGACTTCAGCCTTAATTTTACAGGAAGCCTTTATTTGATTCCACCTTTTCTCAAAACTAGGCTCCAGTTCAGGTTTGCTTGTAAATCCTGTAAAGCTTGCAGGTTGATCTTGAGTTATCTATCACAGATCTTTCCAGTATGCCACATAGCCCCTGTAAGTTTAATTTTCCAGCCTGGGCTGCTCCTCCACACCTCAACCAGCTTGTTTGGAGCTACCCTGTATATTTCTCCTCCATCCTGGAACCACATGTAGACAACCTCTCTCTTTCATCCCTGAGTTTCAGTGAGCTCCACAGGCATTCATTTAGATTGTTCATTACATTGTTCACAGTAGGATTACCTTGCAGAGGGTCTTGTTATATATAGTTGTAAATAGTACAGTAGATTGGAAGCTTTGACTATTTATCTATTAAATCATAGCAGTATTTTCTCTAGAGTATTTTTCACTTTTCAGCTATTGTTCAATGTATTAGCACTGATTAATCCAGACCTCACAGTACTAGGTAGGGTGTCAACCAGCCCATGCATTGCACAGCTCCATTGCTAGCCATGTGTAACTGTTTTTGGAACTATTTGCAGCTATAATTATTGCCCTAAGAAGCTCTATAAGCATCTGAAGTGTAGGCTTACAGAAAATTACACTAATGATGAAAGAAACATTCCTGTGTAATACTTATCTATTTTTTATTTTACATTATCACTCCCTGATCTTCTGGTCTCCCTTACATTGTATTGAAATGGAACTTTTGAGTAAAGGTGATCTTGCTTATTGTCATCTACTGAAACCATCTCCTGTGTGTGTTTGCACAGTTACTTGCATCCCCTCTTTCCCAGATCAACATGTTAGTACTTTTCTGTTTGCCCTCTCCAGTGGGTTCTCCCCTGGGAGAGCACCTCTTTCCCAGCTCAGTGCCCACAGCTTGCTCAACAGGCCCTTGGGAGCAGCTGGGAATTTAACATGAACACTTTCCTGCTGAGATGAGAAGAAATGGGCATATGCTCAATCCTTCAGGTAGAGAAGGAGCCAGGTGGGGCATTCCCTTTTATTCTGGAAGGGTGTTAATCCCTTACTGTGTTGCTCACTGCAAAACTGTAGGTGTTTTGGGGCACAACTAACTGAAAAATACCTGGTTCCTGGTAACTCAGCAGAGTTTAGGCATGAATTTGAGTCAAACTTCAGAGTCCTATCAAGGAGCAGAATCAGTATTTTTGTTCAATATTCATGCTCATAACTGAATGGATGTTAACTTGATACTGATAATGATACTCTCAGTGTGAGAGCCCAAGAATGAGGAGCTTTATCTAGGTAAATTACTTTATCTAAGTACATTTGTCATGGTCTTGTGCAACCTGTACTAGTTCACATTTCCAGCCCCTTTCCTCTGTGCATTTCTCCAAGCCTTTAATCCACTCCCCACCATCTTTCTACCCCAGATCTCCTCACGATATGTCTCAAGTGAAGCAGGACTTTTGTGCCACAGGGTCATGGCTGGGCTGGTACCTTGACATCCCCGTGGGGAAGCAGAGGTACTCAGGTGAGCAGTGACAGGTAAATATCCAAAGCAGTACCACTTCATGTGGCAAAACTGTCAGGCCTGGGGAGACCTACAAAAGCTGGGTTATAGATACTCCTCAGACTGTTGGAGTCTAAAGGCTACAGCATCATTTTAGAAAATGCTATTTTGGACTTGTATCCAAACCCTGAATCCTACGTACCTATAGGTAGGTGGATAGGTGAAGACAACTGGGAGTTCTTCCCACCAGCTCCCGAGTGCCAGCTCCAATCCAGAAACAATGTAGATGAGTGACTGCATGCCTTACAGATTGCAACTGAAATATCGTGCTGGCTTGGAGCCCGGGCAATGTGAGCACTCAATTCTTCATTTGTGCATCTCAGTTTTGATGCCTTTGCCACCTTTAAAATAGAGATGAGCACTTTCCCATTTTATAGAAATTGATGTGAGTTAATACATTCAAGATGTGATCCTTAAATACAAAGGATGTGAAAACAAAATGAGTACTGAGTCTGCTCATTCATTTTCACCTGTTGAACCAAGTAACTATATTAAAATATAAATATATAAGCACATAAAAAGAAAAAAAAATCAAAGAAAACTAATGCACAGATCAGAAAGAAAATCAAATTTGTCACTGAACTTTTAATTGCTTTAACAAACAAGCTAAGAAATATTTCCCTGGATTACTTTCTGCATTTATACCGAGAACGTATAGTTGCCACAGAGACTGGCGTGCATGAACACAGGCAAACGAAAGGAGGGGACAGGGAATGCGTCCTCTGAATTTCCAAAGGGATCTGAAATGAATATCTGGGTTAGCGACGCGGCGGGGCGGGGGTGAAGCCCGAGGGCTCCNCCCCGCTGCTCGCCCCGACTTTCCCCGCTGCCGGCAGGAAAGGCAGGAGCCGGCAGCGATCTGCCCGTCTCCAACTCTCTCCCCTGCTTCCCTCCTCTTCTTTCAGGAGCCGCCACCCCGCCTGCCTCTCTCCTCCTCTTTCTGCTCTGCAATCAGTGGAATAAATCAGGGAAGGACGCGCGCACACACAGCAGAGTAGGATCTGTTACAAAAGTAGCGCTGATGGCGGCGGATCAGATGAAGCTGGAGCTGCTGCTGGAGTAGCGGAGAGTGGAGGATCTCTCGCTCTCTCTCTTTTCTCTGTTTCGCCTCTTCTCCCCCTCCCCCCACAGNNNNAGATCCCCATCCTTTCTCCTCCCCCTCCTCCCCCCCCTCGGCCGCGCTCCCGCTTTTCCGCGCATCTCTGGGCTGCGCCTCCTGCGAGGGGGCGGGTGGGGGGAGCGGAGGAGGCTTTAAAGAACCACGGCCCCCCCCGCACCGCCACACACACGATAATTGAATTTATTATTGTTGCCGTCTCGCCGACTTGGGGAAGGGGGATCGATCTTCGATCAGGAAGATGGCTGCTGGCTGGCTGCTGGTGTTTAGCCTGACACTTTTCCAGTCCCTGGTGATGAACCACTCCTCGGAGGGANACAAAGGGAAATCAAGTTAGACTGGGCGGAAAGTGACGATCGGGAAAAATTGTAGGTTTTCGGACGCTTTTGCTTAGAAAAGAGTCAGGGTAGCAGAAGGTCCCGCCGGGGCGGTCGCCGGGAGGGGGAGGCTCCGGTGACGGCCGGCGGCGGGACTTTTGAGGTAAAGGCTTCGCCTGGGAATCCCGCTCCGGAGCGGCTCCCAAATATACCCCGCCAGGTCATCCTTGCCGAGAAGAAAGTTTCGAGTTACACGGAGTCCGCCCCTTCCTCCCACAGAGGTTATTCCAGCCTAGATAGAGTTTCAACACTGTTTATAAAAAAACCCGAAAACTTTCGCAATTTTATTAAAATCCACAGAGAAGGCGGATTTCGTTGCCTTTCCGCGGCCGGCATGGGGAGCGAGGCAGCGGGCACGGCTGGGAGCTGCGAGCCCGAGCTCCGGCTCCCTCCTGCCTGGCCGGGCTCCAGCGCACCCGCGGGGGCTCGGGGCTGCTGTGGGTCCGCGGGTGCGCACGCGTGGGTCCCGCCGGAGGGGCTTTCCCACGCTTAAAGCCACACAGCTGAGGAAGTGTTTTCTTCAGCCTTGGCCTTGCCGATCGTTACTTCTCAGAAATACCTTCGCGAGAGCTGAAGGATGCTCGCGGTGCACGCAGCTCGGTGCCTTGCCTGGCCCTGAGATAGAAATCTTTAAAGCACTGCAGAATTATTAGCATGAAAGTGTTGCCCAGAGCAGTGCAAAGATCAAATAATAATGATGCAATAAAAGAAAGGCAAAAGGAAGCCAATACATCGTATTGAAGATTCGCCTACAGATTGGGAAAAAAAAAATCCACGACAAAGCACTATGTGATCGTGTTTTCTTCCTTTTCCTTCTCTCTCACCTCATTATTTTTATATTCTTTTTGTTTGGTTGGTTTTTTGAAGCACTTACCTTAGTCCCCGAATCTGGGTTAAAGCTACCAGTAGGTAACTTTTAAGTGGATGACTCACTTTAATGCATTTTACGTAAGAAAAAAAGAGTGCTAATGGTAGTCTTTCCGTATTGTTTAACACTGGGTGGAATTTATTGGTGTCGTTCATCCTGGGCAGAAGGATGCGTTGCAGTAATTACCAGCAATGCATTTTCACCAATTAGTACTGCTGGTAGGTTGTTATAATTGGATTCAGTTCTGAGTATCGGTTCCATTATGAAAGACTCAAAGGGATGCTCGTACTGTTAAATGAAAGGAATACAAAGATAAAGTGTAGAATAACCACTTAATATGTTCTAAGTTGAATAAATACAGCCTTTCATTGTAGGGAAAATTAGCTTTTAAAACATTGCCGTGTTGCTGTTTATAAAGATGTGCCATGTAGAAGCAAGTGTAGCAAAATACAAACCAGGGCTTTTTAATTCATTGTTTTCTTGTGTCTGAGCTCACATATTTACAGTTTTTTGAGCTCTGGTATTTAAGGTTTCTCACTGAGCTGATACGGTTATCATACACAACTAATTACAATTTATCTTTTACGTGGATTTTTCTGGGTTTAAAAGAGAAAGAAAAATGGAACCCAGTGAAATTAAAAGAATGCCATATAAACAGGATGTGTATAATTTCAAATAGAAGTCCAGATTGCTTTGTAACATAAGAATATGGGATATTCTTTTAAAACTGGTTTTGTCTCCGCACCTATTTTGGCTATTTCCCTTCAGAATTTACCTTTATTGACAGTCATGATAATAGAAATTGACAACGGTGAAACATACAACTTTAATTATAACTATACCTATAATAAAGTAATTCAGACTATTATGTTAGTTATCAACATTTCCATGTTCTGCACAATCTACTTGCTCTTTTTTTCTCATTGTTGTTCCACTGAAATATTGCAGAAACGATCTATAGCGACTCTGCATCCTTCATGGTACTGTTTCCCCTTTGAAATGGAATCAAAGTGCAAGCAAGGCTTAGTTTGTTTAGAAGGCAGCACACAACAGGTTGATGCAGAGAGAGCTGCTTAGCAAAAAGTAACGATGTAACAGGTGAAGGAGAAAACAATTTTTCTATTCTTTTTTAAGACTTGACAGCAGTGTTTCATTTCTTACTAAAAATTACAAATGGGGAAGAACAAAAAGAAGTGACGCAAATGCTCTTAATGTAAAAGATATTATATATTAAGAATATTAAAAATAGGAATAAAAAAAACAGGAGAGGAGAATAAAGGAAAGAAAGATTATGAATAATTAAAGAACTAGAGGTTTGCTGATATTATGTGCTTAGATACCTGCTTTCTCATCATTATTTTCAGTCTCTTTTTTCTCTTAGTGAAAAAGTTGGTCTGAGGAAGCAGAATTTCCCAGCTGTTGTGTGAAAAATGTGCATATTCAGGGTTACAGAGTATATGATTTCTTCAACAACTCATTATTGTACAATCACTTTTCCTTCAGTCATCTGTTCCCACTGCATTAATAAATATTTTAACATGTGCTTTTAGCAAAACATTTAAAGTCCCTATCACCAATATAACAATATAGAATCATGTAGTATTCTTAGCAAGAAACACTGAAGGTTTATGCAACGCCTGTTTACTGGAATCTCAGTAATTTGGTTAATTTTAGTTCTCTGATAAGACAAAAAGGCCCTGATATGTTTACACAGCAAAATATAGAGAATTTCAGGTGCAGGTTTGTGTTGTATGAGATGGTAGCATTAATTTTTCATTGAAAATCTGAGCAGGTGGTATTGCATTCCTTGCTTTCCAGCATTGAAATATTTCACTGCAAATATTGAAGACTGTCCTTTAATGCACTATTTAAGTATACTAGTAATTGTGTCTTGATCTGAGCTCTAAGGCTTAGCTGCTGATTGATTGCATTCCATTTAAATGTATCATATTAATTGTGTTGTGTATTAGGGATCTGTTTGTTGGTACAAGATACCATGTTCTTACTTTTAACACAGCAACTCCAAGTCCTTCAGTTACACATGCAACACAGCAGATATTTTGCACTTAGATGAGAATATTGTATGTAGTACTCCTGGCACTATAACCACACTACTGCAATCACAGTATGCAAAGCACTTCTTTTTTTGTAGCCATATATATTTATTTATCATTTGCATCTGTACAGACTTCAGAAAAAAACATACTATGAACTATACAATGTTTGTATGCTTCCTGATAATGATAGCAGAAGACTCAGTGTATTTCCCTTCTTTTCTCTATGCTGCATCAAGACAGATAATCTTGAGTTTAAGTGTACCTTGTAATTCCTAAGTATCCTTTTGGCACAGCATTTGTTGATATTGTTACTGATAGTGAGTAATGTACTGCATAAAGATACACATTCTCCTTTCTGCTAATAAACCTGTTTATATTGATTAAAAAAGAAAAAAAAACCCTCCAAACTATGCTTATTTTAAGTTTTATAAGCCTACAGAATCCTTTCAAAATCAATGGGACTGTTTCTGTAATTACTACATAATTTTGGACATATCTTTGTCTGTTCTTTTTAATTCCCCTCTAATTTTTCTCTGCTACTCCTTTTCTCTCTTTCCGTTATCTTTTAACATTTTTCCTCCTCAGTCATTTGTTGTTCTGTATGTATGTCTGTATTACATTATACATTATATTCAAGACACATCTGCCACTTAGGTAAATTGGTGTAAAACATTGGTGGATAAAGATAATATAAAGATGAAAATAGTATATGTATGAACATATATCTATATGTATGTAGACAGGACATTTTTAGAAGAGAAGTTGTGTATCCCCATTTTTTACTTGCATGAATCATCTTTACTGTTTTGGTGTCATTAGGACAACTCAGGGAAGTCTATATGAGTCATATGAATTAGGGCTTGCACAACTGGGATATCCATATTTTTGGCTTCTGCCACATGGACCTAACAAGTGTAGGTCCTGCTGAGAGCCTGGCTGGGCTTGGTACTCAGCATCCCTTTCTGTATGGCACCAGTGACCAAAGGTAGATAGATGACATTTGTGATGTTTTCTTTTCATCTGTTTCTTCTGTCACACTTAGGGATTTTGACACCTCTCATATGTATAAAATCCCATTTATAGTTTAAAGTCTGTAATAAAAGAATGCCAGTTTAACTGCTGATGCTAATTAGAAAAGACTACTATATTAATGGATTCTAAAATATCAGGGTCTTTCTCATTTGAAAATTGTTTTATTCTCAACCCATTAAAAATATTCTCTATTAGAAAAAAAATAAAGTACTGAAGTGTACCTTCATATCAGTGACTTGGAAAGAGAGCCAAAAGATGTAATCTACTTAGAATCAGGGAAGTGCAATATCACCTCTTAGTGTTTTCTCAGCAGCACATGTCTAGATTTTGAGCATTATGCAAGATGCTTAAACCCACTGATATTTTAAAGAGTGTTGCTCTAATTCATTCTTCTAGTGGAAGCATACTTGGAAAAAGTGTGAAACAGCTTGTTGATTGCTGGTGTTTATTTTGGTGTTTTGCTGGGATTTTTTTTGATTGTGTGGTGATGGTGGCGGTTTGTTATTCTTTTTTTTAATGTCCCTGTACATGTTATGATGATAAATACAAATTATTTGGATCCATAAAGCATTTTTCTGTTTTACATATTTTATGATGTAAATTGTGAATGGGCAATTCCTTTGTTTGTTTCCCTCCTAGGTATTTATGCTGGAGACTCAGAATTAACAAATTCTATATATGTACATTTTATTAAGTATGAAAATACAACTGAAAACATTAAAATCGATATTAATCATAAAAGATGAAATTTCATTGAAATAAATCAGCATTATAGAGGTTCTTGCCATCTTTCATTTTGCAGTGATGCTATTTTCAGAACTGCATTGCTCATACCCTGCAAAATGATTTTATCCAAGAATTCAGCTGCTAGAAAGAGAGCTGGAGCTTGGCAGCACATTAGCCTGAAATGTATTCATTGTTAAATAGAAGGCCTGTTGTACAGATCTTAAAAATATTTATCTAGCAGAGCATTTTAAATTGATGGAAGCATGGTCAAATTCTTACTGCTTTAATGTTTTGTAACAAAGGAAAAACCCAGACTCCAGTTGCCCACTGGTAACTGACTTGTTTGTGCCTTGATCCCTTCGTGCCTTCTGTGAGAATCCAGTATCCAAGGTAGTGTTACCTTCCAGACCAATATTTGACTTAAACCTCTGTGAGATAGGGATTGTCGTTTAGAAACATTTTAGTAGAGAAGAATGACTCATTCTCTCTATTGCTGACCATAGGAGAAGTAGAATTGAGCCCCAGATTGTTTTGTACTTCTTTGCAGCAGTACTTGGGCTTTTGATCCCCTATGCTAGAACTGCATGTTGTGTTTAAAGAGCTCATAAAAACCTTTGTGACAAAAGGTGATATTTTTGATGGCAGAAAGTGTTGTTTTCTAGTGCCTTGTAAACAAATTGCCTTTCACAGAAGGAAAGATTTACCAGAAAACAACACTGGTAAAAAATCACTGGACCATAGCCACAATTTGGTAAAGCCGGATGCCATAATTAATTTACGTCTTTTACAAATGCTGCATCAGACTTCTTGATAGAAAGGATGACAGCTCAGTGTCCTTAGTGTTCTGGTAAAAAAACCCCTGTGGCTAGCACCTTGAAAATGCACAGCAAATAAGAAGTACAAAACAATACCTGCATTTGTGCCCCCAGCCCTGGGCAGCGCCTGTGTGTTCTGTCTTAGATCACTCTTAGCGCATTCCCGCATCAGCTTTTCCATTTCCCCTACAGCTGCTGCAAGGCAGGTATCAATGAATACTTAAATGATTTGCATCTGAGATTACAGCTCTGATTTATCTCTCTTGCTGAATCTATTAAAGAGCCTGATCCCACTCAACTTTCCTCAAACGTGCATAGGGCAATGCTCTGGTAGGATCAGAACAAGAGCCAAGTTTTGCATCAATTGTGCCATTGCCTTCTGTGGCAAACTGGTCATTGCTTTTAGAGGGAGTTATGATTCTTCTTTCCCTCCTGATTTCCAGTAGTAAGGAGAACTGGACTGAATATTGTTTGTAGAATACGGTTTTCCTGTTACGCAGTAGCGTGTAACGCACACAGTAGTGCTGCAGGGGCGGCTCCCATTTAAGGTGAAAATACATAACACTGACAGTGACATTACTGTCAACTGCACTTCTACCTCAGTAATGCTCATGGGTTGTATATTCTTAATTTAGGGCCAGATTGTGCTGCTTGTACCCTGGAATGAAAAAGTCCTGTTGATATTCTTTGGAAAAATCTGTGCGAGAGTGAAGATTTTCAAAATACACTTCAGCACTTTTTAATAGCTAAATTAATGGCATGTGCCTGCAGCTATTCAGCTCAAGACGGATTTTTCTTTTCTTTCTCCACTGCTTTCCAAAATATTTTTGTCCTACTCTGCTTCTAAGCAAACTCAGTGTTTCACACCTTCCTTCCTTTCCTCCTTCCTTCCAGACTTAGGAAGTTTTCAGGGTGAAATGCAAACCAGACTCTCTTTAACAGCCACCCTGTGACAAGATGCAGCTCACTGTTTGAGATTGTTACACTAATGATGGCAGGAAGAGGACCATGATTTTTGATTATGTCCGTCCTTACACCACCTTTCTCTGCATGCCAAAATCAAACTGATGACAAAGAGTGAATTTCTCTTCCTTGTATAATTTTTTTTTCTATTTATTTACAAAGTTTCTAACAAGTTTATGAAAATGATTGACATTATTTTGCATCAACAAATCAGCAAGCTTTTGCAGTTAATTACAGTAATTCAAAATCAGACTTTTTTTAAATCTGAGGCAGGCCTGAAATAACCATAGAATGTGAAGTTGTAATATTGCTTACTATTATAAAAAGTGATTTATTGGATTTTCACCCTCTTAAAATTACATTTTCACTCCCTCTTATTTGAGACCTGGGTAGGGTAAGAACTATAGTCTGATTTTGTAACAGATATTCTACATTGTGATGCAAGAATTTTCATTTTTTTGAAATTTCCTTTGTTTCCCCAGGACCATGAATGTTCCTCTAGTAACCTAGAAAGAAGATTTTTTAAAAAGTGTGTCCTATGGATCATATGAACTAAGAATAATTTTTGCACAGCCTTTATTAGATGTAGCATGGAGATGTATATTGGATTAGTGGTCCTTCTTTCAGCATAAAATGCTTCACTTGAAATCTGTGAGCAAAGTCTCTCAAATTTATTCATTATAACAAAATCTGATTCACTTTTGACCTGATTTGAGATGTAAGTAGGAACACAAAGGAGTTGCTGAGTCCACAGTTTAGTTTTTGTGCCATGAGATGATAAATTATGTTAATTTTTATTTAAAAGTGAAATGCTAGACTCGATTCATCCCAACAATATTTGAACTGAAGTGCTCCTATTTTCCCTGTGCCGGTTCCTGCTAGACTGGTCTAGAAACTTCAAATGTTCCCCAGTGATACTGCTGTCACCCTTACCTTTACTGGGATTTTTATTACATTTTGATAGCATGGACTAAATAGTCTTTCAGGTAGGCATAAAAATAAAGTTACAAAAGTTCTGTGGCTAAGGATGGTGGCAGTTCCAAAACCTAAATCAAGTCATGCCTCTTTTCTCAATCGTCACTATTAATCCCGTGCTGCATTTTTCTTTATACACTGAGGTAGTCTTAAACAAACCAGTAAAAGGGGAAGTTTTCTTCATTCTTGCAGTGAGCAGAAATTTTCCACACTAGGTGTATGTTGACTCTTGATTAGAAATTCCAACCTTTTCCATAGGAGGGAACTGACTCATGGGAGTTCTTCTGTCGAAGATTATTGAAGTGAAACATTTTGCAGTCTGAAATGGATGAATTGTGTTATCAACACTGCAGGAAAGAGGAAAGTAATGAAAAAGAGATGACAGGAAGTATGAATTACAAAGTTAGGGTTCTTACTATTCCTTACCTGACTCTTACAGGTCACTCCTGCACATGTAGATCCAGTGTCCCATGAGATCAGTCAAAATGTTTAGGGATAAATACAATAGTCCACTAAAAGGCAACTTTTAATTAATGGTATTCTGATGTGGACTAGTGTTGAGAAAAATGGTTTATTTTGTAAATGATTCAATGAAGCCTCACAGTAGTCATTTTCCCCCAGTGTGCATTGAGTAGTCTATTTAGTAGAAGTCTTGTGGATCCTAAATACAGCCCTATACTGGGAGGCATTGCTCTTTACTTGGGGAATGCTCTGCCCTTAAAACTCTGTTTTGTGAGTTTAATCCAGAAATGTGGTGGTTTCTCATGCAGATGTTAACACAAAAGTTCCCTATTTTTGCAGTATATGGCAGTTTTCTTGCAGTTGATTTAAGTAATTTCTGCAGAGCTTATTGAGCATCCATTTTTTCTGTTAGCCTCACTTGTAATTTCATTATTTTTATATATGGGTGTAACAAGTTCTTTGGATTTTTTTTTTTCAAAGACAGGTCACAGTGAAGAATAATCCATGTAGTGATGGAAAATAAGTGTATAGAGCTTTGAACCTTCTTTCACTGTCATCTTCTGTTGAAAGAATCCTGTGCTAGCTGTGTGTGTTTCTTAATTCAGTATTTCTTGATCTGAGACTTTTCTTAGAAAGAATTTAGTGGCACAAATTTTGGAAAAAAAAATAGAGGCATGTGATTATGTAATTTATTTAATTACAAATATACTTTTTTTTTCTATGATGTACAACCTGAATTGTATGTACTATGGCTGAGATTTTATCATTAAGTGCCTCTGTTTAGTATTATCTGCCTAGCTTTATCTGCCTTGCCTTATTTCTCAAGTTTTGTACCTTAGATTTTGATTTTAATTTCTCTCAGTAAAGTAGGAAACTTCAGTGTCTTACCGTTTAGTCAGGCAAGGGTTTATTGTCAAGATTAATTTGTTAGCTAATGCCTCTAAAGCCTTCTGTAGTTGAAAAGTGTTGTTAAGCTGTTAAGCCTAATTTATTAAGATGTGTGTTTGCTATATTCCCACTTTACCTCAGAAACTTGCATGACCAGTCCTTTCCTGGATGGATGATACCTCTGGTTTACCTGGTTCTCAAAGTGGTTTTTTAATAGAATTCTTGAAGAAAAGTTACCATTCTTTTGGTAACTTGTGATCTGGAGATCTGGAAGAAGTTAATCCCCACTATCTGTACTTCTTGAATGTACACAGATTGCAAAACATAAGCTTAACAGCATTTTTAGAAACTAACAGGAGTCAGCAAAAATCTGCAGACAGTATCGTGAAGAGAAGCCAGTATGTGACTCATGCCTACAGCGCGCGCTCGGTGCACTCCTTGGCCAACCGTGCCAACTCCTTTTCCGCTCTGGGAAGCACTGGGAGCTGTGGATCCCGAGGTTTCCTGGAGTTTGTACTGTGAGTGTTTCGTACCTGACAAAGAGACAATAGTCAGACACAAGTAGTAGCCAAGGGCTCGTGACACGTGTTCGTTAATGTGATCTGTTGCTTCTTTCTCAGCACAGGCTACTGCTGGTTTTATTCCATTTCTAAAATGGGAATGACACCCAAATTATCATCCTGCTTGAATCAGTGTGTTTAATAACACAAGATGTCCTGTTTCTGTAAGAAAGATGTTAAGAAAAGTACAGAATTTTTTTCTGTTTACGGACTAGTAGCAGTAAGATAATCATCAGCAATCACTAATTACCTGACAATCACCAAGACACAAGCAGTAGTAACATAGTTTTCAATGCAATTATTTTTGTTTGCTACAGACAGTAGCAATAGAAGGTAGTTCTTACCATGTTTCTTGTTACTTACCAAGCCACTTTTGTTTTTTTGTTGTGAACATATTTTTGATTATGTGGTAGGAATAGAAGCTGGGAGAGAATCACTAATATGTGCAGGAACATATCTTAAGGAGATTTCACTGTAATACACACACAGGGAAAAGGTTTGTGGTAATTGAAGGCAGAATCTGGTCTCTTTTGACTGATTAGAAATACATGAGGGATCTGTGCATGACTAAGCATATGTCTAGGATATACTCTAAATGTCTTTGGAAATGGTTGGGTACCCAATTTCATCCTTCTTTCCACCAGTGTAATTTCCGCATAATGAGTATCAGTCCTGTATCATTTAAATCCTGAGTGCAAGGATGAATCCACATAAAATAATTCCTGGTTAAACACATACAGGTTTCATTGCAACAGAATGAGTCATCACTGTCAAGGCCTGATTGTGAAAATTACGTAAAATAAAATGTAATATATGATTGTATCAGGCTTTGCAGAGGGGAATAGTAAGATATCTCAAGGAAACCATGTGTGATATCAGATGTGGTCACTTGTCTGCCTTTTAAATGATAAGCTCTGACACCACTTCCTTGTCTGTGCCCCACTGAGCAAGTGTCCATATAAAAAAGAAGTTCTTAGTGTGCTGGAAGGCACTGAAAAATGTTACCCCAGATTAGGAAGAAACATGATTTTATTGCATAAGTGTGGAATTATAAGGAAGAAATACTTTTCTTTTCAAAGTACTGCAACATCTAGTAAGGTTAAATCTAAGTGGCTTTCATAAATGTACTTTTTCTGTAGTTTTGTTTTTGGTTTTGTTTTTTTTTTCTTCTTAAGCAATTAGTTCTAGAGCTTAATTTGGAATGGTAGGAATGATATAAGTCATTTAATTTAACCTCTCATTATGCACAACCGAGTAATTCATTCATCTTTTGATATGAAGTCTTGAGTTTTCTGGTAATTAGAATTAAAATCAGCAAGAAATTTACAGACAAACTTTATATTTGTTTCCAGTGCAGCTCGATTTACTTTGAAAGATGATATGGGTTCTTTATGGGGACATGAGGTGTAATTCTGATAAGATAAATGCTTTACTAATAGAAGCACTTGGCTAATGTCTTAACTTCTATATATGTTCCTTGTATACATACACTCTCTCAGTCTGCAAAATTAGGATTAAAAGCACTCATCACTTCCTTGCATGGATGGTGAGAGTTTTGGTTAACAAATGGCCATAAAGAATATTGTAGTGGATGTGTGGAACAATAATTTTCTTGCAGGTATTTTGGTGATACCATTTTTTCCTTTCATAACTCCATTTATTGATAGAATAAAGTACTTTTATGGCCTGCAAGGCAGTCTTGCACAAACATGCTCAGTTATTCTTGTAGGTATCCATGCTTCTACAAACACTTTATATATTCATTAGTGATGCTTTCAATGTTGCAAATATGGGTTAAACATTGATGATTAAATATTTTGTTCCTCACATCTCATTAACTTGGGCTCTATTTTGTTTAAGTGGATAGTATTCTACTCAACAACTGTCCCATTACTCTCTGTGGGAATAATGTGTTTATAGAATAAAATGATGATCAATATTTTAAAGAATCCTTTAGAAAAAACTTTTTAAAAAAGTTAAAAGTAAGTTATCCAGTTATAAAGCTTAAACACCTGAAAACTAGAATAGCAAGATAAGAAACTTAAATTGTTTTCCTTATAATATCTTCATTGTGATCCTGTCTTCAGTTACAAAACCAACTATTTTTTTCTTCTGGAAACACTTTTCGTTGAAAATGTTACTCAAAATGCAACCCCACTGTAAGACTGGTGGATTTTGTAGATAATTCTGGTAAAGCTGCAAAGGACATACCTTGTCTTACGTAATGTAAAACAAGTAATAGTTGCCACTACATGGAGAGAGTGTAGGAGCATCTGCCTTTGGGAACTGAAAGTAAAGTATTAGTCAAAGCTGTTCTCTGAACCCAAAGGGTATGATAAAGATATCCTATTCAAAGAAATATTTTGAGATGTTTGGATTTTTTTATGTCACCAAAACCTTGTTTCACTGAAGAATGGGAGAGTGCTGGTTGATGCCATGTTTTTTATGCTGTGTGACTTCAATAACTGCTACAGCCTTTCGCTGGGCAGGAATTATTTTCTAGATGAAATTTTTCCTGAAAATTAACAAACAGGAAATATCAGCAATATACCAGAGAAATATTCTCTGTTCTAGTTACCTACATGGTTGAAAAAGAATCATGTTCCTTGTGTGTCTAGCTCTGTATTTAATTGTGGGGTGATTTTTTGAGCAACCATATCCAAATTTAACAGATTTCAGTAGTTCACATTTTCTGGTGTAGTAGATCCAGATTTCCTACACTGATACTTAGAGATGTGTATTTGGATAGAACTTACTCCAGGCTTTCTTAATGGCCAAAAAGTTAACCTGCAAACCAGAATCACCTGCAGTACCACTGCTTAAAATAAAGGAATTCTTCATTACTTGTAATGCAACATTCCTACAATGTCTGCCAAGTAATAAATTAAACCATTTTTTTCTTGAAAGGAACCCCTCAAAAAAAACCCAAAGAGAAAAACCCAACAAAAAGCCCCGCAAAATTTGCAGCATTTTAAATGTGTTTTACGCCAAAGTTCTTAAACAAATATTTGGTAAGCAAATCTAGGCTGCATGAGGTACACAGTTTTGTTTGTTGATGTGAAATAGAGCTTCTAATTCAACAGTAATTTAGATAGATTCAGTTTGTGTTTTTTTACTATATGATTTGACACACACACACACTCCATGCAACATTTCTTTCACCTGGGAAAATTGGATAATGAACTAATGAAGGTTTTCTTGGCTGATAATGCTGTCTGTTTTCAGAGCACAGCAATTACACCATCATTTTAGCACTCAATGTCTATCTAAACAAAATCAATGTAAAAATAAGGGCTATTTACAGTGAAGTATCGTTATTTTACATTGTATGGGTAGTTCTCTGAGAGTCTGAAATGATATTGAAATGATACAGTTAAAAAGAAATCTCAGGAGCTTTAAAGCCAGCAGTCTAAAGGCCACCTGATTTTTCTCTCAGTTTAAGTAATTCACCACAACTTGTCTGCCTTCATACAAATGTAATTCTTATAATTACTGCTCACTTTTTCTTTTTAGAAGAAAAGCTCAATTCTGTGCATCTCAAAACTAGACTTGTTTTGAATTTACACAGTTTCGAAGTTGTAAGTTGGGACTGGATTAAAGCTTCCAAACCATTTATTTATGAGAGTTTTGTGGTCTGTTTTTTTTATTCTTACGCAGTTTTCTCCTTCATCAGTGAAGTCTTCAAAAGGCTGTGGAGAATTGCTTGTACAATTGTTTGTAATATGCTGTGTAAGTGCTGATTTTTGCTATTATATATCAAAGCAGAATGAATGGCTGAATTCTTACTGCTATTAAAATTACGGTAAAGATGAAGGCATGTTCAGGCTATCAGCCACTTCACAGACTTTAGCCTGTGTTGCAAATTAAGGTAAGGAAAATTCAGATTAAATATACAAATGCCTTGATATTACAATTAAGCATCTCGTGGATCCAGTCTCTAAAAGCTGTCGTGGTGATTCTGAAATGTTAAACTTCTAAATTTGTACTGAAGAGAAATCTGAAAGAGCAAAAGCTCTCTGCTCTCTTCTGTATTATTTGGGAGCTGGACAGTACTTTTTCCATTTCTCAACTTTTTTATTTTCAACAACTATAATCTTAAAAAGGAAAAAAAAAAAAAACCAAAAACCCTTTTCATTTTTAAGTTAACTTAAAAGGTACAAGTATGAAATGGTGTTATAAGATGAAATAAAGTATTTCTACTGTAGAATTTCCGATTTTTTGATCAAGTACTGAAGTTGATACTTGATCAGAAAAAATTATTACTAAATGACTCTGATAAGACATATTCCCTGGAAACATTTCAGATCAGTTTGGACAGGGCTCTGTGCAACCTGATCTACTTAAAGATGTCCCTGCCCATTGCAAGGAGTTCTATTAGATGCCCTTCTGACCCAAACTATTCTATGATTGTACTTGTTTCTACATTATTTCTCAATTCTTCTTTTAGTAGAAGATCTGTGGATTATTTCAAAGGCTTCTATAGATGTTATCTTTCTTGCCAATGTACTCCAGAGAAGCATGGTGATGTTGACTAGCTTTCACTTTTGTCGTAGGTAATACCTTTAAAGATACTAAACTTGACCTTTTCTGTTCTCATACTGTGTATCAAAATCATGTTAAAGCTTCATAGAAATGGTTTGGAACCCCTATTTTCTGAGTGGTCGTAAAAGAATTTCAAAAATTCTTAGAAATTGTGTACAGAATATACTCAGTTGAATCATTTTTTTATATCTCTGATGCATTTCTGGTTCTGTTCTCTAACATAGAATCTGTTGAGTACAATTCAGGTTGACATATGTGAATGAAGTATGTCAGGCTAGGTGACTGAGTTTTCCTGTGTACAGATCCCAAACTGTAGCACTGCATGCATCACATATGTGGGTCTCTGTTCTTATTAACACAATGCTTGAAATCTCCAAACAAAAGGAGCAGTCCCCGTATTACTGCAGATTCTGCGTGAGAGAAACTTGTAAAATGAGGCAGAGATCCTTAGACAGAAGGTTTGTCAGGGCAACAGCATCCCTAGTAATGATAAAGCAATATATTTTATGTCTCCTGAGGGTTTTCCCTAATAATACCTGTAGGGGAATAAGTAATGACAGGGGTAATGTTATGTATACTGGTGTGTGTGCACCTCTAACATGATGCAAGACAGCCAAATCTTTCTGTGATTTTTTTTCTCCCATGTGCTCATTACAGTTATCAACATAGGAGAGACATGGCTTAGTACCCAGGAGAATGGTGTAATGTCTGTCATAGATGACTCCATTAGTGACAGGTAGGACAGAGCAGTGGTTTGCCCAGTATTTACTACAATGCTCTTAGTGCTTTGTAAATGTACGTTGTCACTCTTTAGGACTTTGTAAAACTTCACAAATCTCTATCTTATGCTGCAGTTGTTTTTGCATGGGAGTATTTCTGAACAGTCAGGCCATGCAACAGATATGAAGAAAATATTTGTAGGACTGGGCACAGCTAATTTATTAAAGGAGATACGTTATTTTTTACAGTACATCTAATATGGACCCATTTTGTCTTTAGACTGTGATCAGTGGAAAAGACATAAATTTCTGTATCTCAGCTTCACTGAAATGTTGGCCACTATTCAGGCTCACATCCTATGTATGAGTACACTGAGATCCATTGGTTTGGGTGGGAGTAGCATGTAATATGATGGAATTGTTGATACATGTTTTGCTGTATTTCTCTGTGCTGGCAATGTTATTGAGACTATACAGTATAATTACACTTTCCCATTATGAAGTATAGGATACCTAGTAGAATGTTCTTAACTGCAGAATTATAAAAGATTAAATATTAATCTACATGACCTCCACAGAAAAAAGCAAAAAGCACAAAGAAAAGTTTTTTGAAAATATAAACTGCACTTCAAACCTAAATTTATAAAGTCCTTTTATAAGTATCTAGTGACTATGTGACCTTAGGTATATGGCAAGGTTATCTCTGGCCCTCCTAATTGGTCTGCTCCACACGTGTCATTATCACTCTGCATCATGCTAGGCATGCCCTTGCTCTGAATTCTGTTTTCCCCCAAATATTGAATCATTTAATCCTCTGTCTTTTAAACTATTAGGGGAATGCATGGGTGTAGATAGCAAAATTGATGTTGATGCCAGCAAACCCATAATTTTTGCCCTATACAGTTTGAAATTATTCCTGTGACATTAAGGTATGCAGAACTACTGAATACATGTGTGTGGATCATACACAGATTTCCTCTGTGAGCCTTTAGCTCTTTATTGAGCTGAATGTAAGTTCATTATCTTCCATGTGTTTTTATATTCATTTGCCTCTTGCCTCTGTGTAGTTAAGTTAATATCTACATAAAAATTACTTATGTACACTTACCAGATCAGTGTAACTACTGACTAGTGTTTAAAACTCGTACTAGTGGTAGGTGAATAATTAGGGGTACTTGTGAGAAGGTTCAGAGGTATTTCTGTGGTTGCTTCCTGTGCTGTGTGTCCCAACTGAAACATCCACATTTGTAAGTATACATTTTTAAGTATTTAACATTTTTCATTCAGGACTGAGCATTTTCTCTCACTTACACACCCACATCATTAATTTTTAACAAATAAATATGGATTTCATCTGCTATTGATGGGAAAAAAGGCCTTTCAGTTTGTTTTCTGAGAAAATAATACTGACAAGCATAAATTAAGCTTGGCCAGCAATAGATACAGTTTGTTGAGCACTGGGGAATACTTAAAGGCCATTTGGTTTCCTTTTTCAAAAAAGAAAAAAAAATCAGGCTGAACCAGATATTGTTTAAAAGGTTACCTGGATTGTTCTGAGTCAGGGAGGGTGGAGTGACGTTTGGCTTCTTTGTTTAGGAATTGCCATGTAGCATTTAAAAAAAGGCGTAAAAATAGCATGATTTTCTCTACTTCCCCACAATGCTATTTCTTTATCCCTAATCTGTATAAACCCAAATATTTTTTTTACTTGGAGATCACAGATTTGAAAGCAGTGGTGCATCTCAGGTGGGACGAAGGCAGCATCTGTGTGTTGAAAGCAAGGTCCTGCTACAGCTGGAAGGATGCCCTTCCATTTGAACTGCAATACTGTTACTCTGTTAAAACAAAGAAAGGGATCTGGAGCCTTTGCAATAGGATTGTTTTATTAGTTCGTTGCATAGTGTTATTTAAAGAAACCTACGTGATTTATCTTGTTATGTTCACGTATGTACCTATGATTCATCAATTTAGAACGAAGTGCTGTCACATTAGCAGAGGAAGAGCATCCTGGATTCAGGCAGATGCCAATCAAAGCTGGAAAGCCCATTTCCAGTGACACTGCTAAGCAGAGGGATGGATGCTCACTGGAATTCACTTTGGAATGCAAATGCTGCTGCAGAGGCCTCAGGCTTTTGGCTGAAGAGCAGCGGGGAAAGGGATCCACCTGAGGAACCCAGGTTTGACACAGTTGGATTGCATCCAGCTTGGAGTATCACTGTGCCTTCCTGTAGAAGCTGGAGTTGTTGATAACTAATGAGGTCTGTACCCTGTTCAGAGTGCTTGCTGACAGCATGTCACAGAGCAGTGGTGTAATAGAAATAATAAGATTTTGCTCTGTTTTCTTTATTGCTCTTTGTTGCTTATATTTTTAGCTGCTTGCTGCAAGAGATGGGTCTCTGGATTGCTTGCTCTGGTGCACACACTTTCTTTTTCACTGGCTGTCTCTCTCTGTCTCTTGACAGGTGTAAGGAGGATCCTAAATATAGAAGCCACCCGTCAGTTGGCTTCAGCAATCAGCAAGCACTGATTTAGTATTTCTCTTAACCAGCTAAGCTCCAGAAGGGTGTTTCATTTAAAGCTTTGTCAATTTATTCCACTGCAAGCTTTCTTTAAAATTATTAACAAACCTGAGTATTCTACAGCATGAAGAATGCTATTAGCAGGCATATTTCAGAAATGATGGTTGTCAAGAATGGCTCTTGCAATGGAAAGGAGAAAAAAATGCCTTTTAAAGAACTCCCTTATTTTAGCAGTTTATTTAATGGTGCAGTACTTCACTGGGCAAAAACACTTAGACTATGTGTAAGTATAGTCTCCAATTTTTATATGAACATACTTTTGGGCATAAGTAGCTGCACACTTTCCTATGAATTTTTCCTTATGAGAAGAAACTTTAATGCAAATGTACTGATTAGCTGGGATTTACTCTGCTATACACAGAAATTAGGCATGTGGTGAGAAATGGAGGTGTCCTAGTACTGAATATTTAGTGCTCACTAAAAGTATTTTAACACAAAGAAATATTTTTCTTAATGTTCATTTCTTTAGTTTGCGGTTGAGGTCAGCACAAAACACTGATTCTCAAAAATTAACTGGCCAAATCATATAGATCAAGATTAATAGATTACCACTGCAAAAAGTTCTAAGTAGACTATTTGGGGAAAAAAGAGAGCTGCAACACTACATTAAAGGCAACCTAAACATTTTCTGTTAGTTTGTAGGCATGTGTCTCAAATTCTTTCTCTTACATGTGACCAGTTGCCATTAATATTCATAGAATTTTTTCACAGCCTACAGAGGAGATACTAATTCAGTATCTAATTGTGACAAGTGAGTTGCATGTGATGAAGACCCTTTTTGAAACTCATGTGCTTTGATTTTTTATGTATTATGATTGTGATACACTTCTATTATTCTAATACAATTCTAATATTCTGAAGTATTAAACATAGTGTGAAGCATGGACAACAGAGAAGTCAGTGCCTTTATGTAGCTCAGAAAGGCAGTAGTACTTTTTTGTGATAGTTGTAGTGGTTACATGTGGTCTGTCTGGTTGTGAAAATTCTGTAGCAAAATATAGCATGTGTTTGTTATGCTTATGTAAGGTTTTATTTTTGGCAAACAGTGCTCCCTATGCCCAGCCATGAGAAACAACCTGTTTCTCTGTTTCTTTTTTTACTGTTCTATAAATTGGTATAATTTATTGGAAGCTTCTGCCATGTCTGGGATATCTGCTTTGGTGGTTGGTGGAGCGTGATTCAAACCTTAGAAAGAAGTAAGAGGGCTGCTAGGTAAAATAGACTGGCCATGAGAAAAGGAAAAATTGTTTAAGATAGAAGATGTTTCCAAAAAAGGATGCTTTTTCAGATTTGGCACAAGAGATTCTGGGATAGATCTCACTCTGTTAATACAGATAGTCTCAAGCTTTATACCTGAAAATCCAAACTTCATCTAATGTGCCTTCTGGGTGGGAGCTCTTTTGCATTTCCCAGATCAGAATTTGAACTCACTGAAACCTCATAGTTTTACTTCTGAGCTTGAGTTTTTGCACTCAAGAAAAACCAACTATTCTTCAGTATAAATTCATGTAATTTGACTGCGACTTCTGAAAGGAGCAAACCAGAGTTGCCATAAGCTGATAATGCAGCTACCAGAGCTGTTCCAGTTCTAGCAGTTATATGTGTAAGCAAAACCTCTGCTGTGGTGTGAGCCACCAGATTGGAAGGCAGAACTGTTTCTTTAAATATCCTTCTAATACCTAGAAGTTTATTCTCTCCTCAGTTTTCCAAATTTATTTTTACTGTAGCACTATGGTTTTTTTAGCTAGAAGTTTATTATCTCCACAGTCCTCCAAATTTATTTTCTCTGTAGGATGATGGGGTTTTTTAGCTTGCTAGAGACCTGGCTAGATTCTTTCTGCCTTTGGCACATCATTTACTGAATACAGTAAATTCTGCTGAATTTTATCTTACCAGCCTGGTGTTTACTAGACAGAAAAGGTAGTAGTCTCCTCTCATGAGCATTGTCACAACATACAGGAGTGGTATTGTGGCTCTATGTCTACATGGTTCTTCTTGGCCCTTTATCCAGGATAGAAGCCACATACTCTGCTTTCCCCTTTGTATTCTCATACTCTAGATGTATTTTATAAATAGAAGAAAAAAATCAAACTGAATGATTTTTCCATCAACCCCCAAGAATATTAAATCAGGTCCATATCAGAATTATGTGAAAATATTTCCATTTTGTACTGTATATCATAAAAAGAAAAAAAAAAAAAAAAAGCTTCTTCAAGGAAACTCATACTAAAAAGGCTCCTAGCAAAATATAAGGAAAAAACCAACATTTATTTTGTAAGAGTTAGGAAACCATCTTTCTAATAAAAAACTGTTTTGATCTATCTATCTATCTATCTATCTATCTATCTATCTATCTATCTATCTATCTATCTATCTATCTATCTATCTATCTATCTATCTATCTACTTATCTTTTGACATTTCTATCCATATATCTATTTACTGGGATGAAGTTGCAGATAAGACACAGTGCCTATAACTGGATTAAGGATCTAAGAGGGTTACAAAGAGGATGTAAGGGTACTTTGTGAGCAGAATGACTAAGATTGTTAATAAAAATAGACCAACTGATCATGTTACATGCTTGGTAATATTGTGCTTGAAGTGCAGATATATGGAACAAAAGGAATCACTGGCAATCTGTAGCATTAGGTAGGGATGATTTGCAGTGCTGATAGTGACACAAATAAATGTTTGTCCAAATAAAGAGAGGAGGAACTGTAGAAGCAGAGTGGATAATCTGTTATGCTGCGCTAGTTTCTGAAGTGATACTCACTTTTGTATATATACATTTTGGGTACAAGGAAGGTTTTCTCTCCCTTTTCTATGCTGGTCATTAGAACCTGGCCAGAGCAGTTGAGGGGGATTATGCACAAGCATTAGGCTTTTTCAGATAGCAGAGTTACAGATTGGAAGTATAAATCTTGACAAAAGCACAGTCAGTTATGATTTTCCCACAGAGATAAGGAGCCCTTCACTGTTTTCAAAACAGACCTGTGACTAACATCTAGATGTATAAATAATGGAGATCTTGTATCTTATGAGAAACATAAGAATTATCCTCCCAAGCTGCATGGCAGTTCCTTAAGCAAACAAAGTGTTTGCTTTTCAAAGGGCTGGATAGTTTTTAAAAGGTTTTCTCTACTCTCATTTAATAGTACTTGTATTGCCAAAATTTACATTTAAGCAATTTCACACCTTCAGACTCGGGGAATATCAAGTATTTTATTTGTTAGCATGAAAGTAATATATGTCCTCATTGCTGAATTCTAGTCACTGCTTTTAAAGGTAATGGTGAACAAAATCTTCCTCTTGTGAGGTGCTATTCCCATACTTTTAGTGCCGAAGTATTTTGGGTTTGTATCCCATAAAACAGAATTCTTCATGGCAAGAGTTCTGTGGAAGAGGCCAAATTCAGTGCTGCCAAAGTAAAAGGTTCTGAAAACAGATGGGCTGGATGGTGGTTTTAAGAAGCAAGGAAGAACTGTGATCCTCATGTCTGAGTGCAAACCTACGCTGTGGCAATTACATAGTATAATTTTCTCTATAATTTCTGGTTTAGGATTTACAGGCTCTCAGAACCTGTAGGTCAGACATATGCCTCCCATTTTCCTTTCCTTCAGGAAAAAAGGAATTTTTAAAAACTCATGTTTCTAAATGTTTTTCTTTGTGTTGAAGATTGAGACTAGTCTAGCTGTTAGGAACATTACTCTGATGAAAAAACCCTACCCTAGTTATCTTCTGACACCTCCCTTTGTTCTTTTTTGTAAAGCTATCGTTCATACACAAAACTTTTTCCATTCTAGGCTAAAACGCAGATACCTCTCCTAAGAAAATGAAAGAGTTGGTACTTAAAGCAAAAGGTTCTTACAAATTGAAATTATAATCTCTATTAAGAGCAAGCAGCAAACAACTGTGTGTATATAATGTAATTATGTGTACTTTTTAAAAATAGTTTATAGATCCAGAGTTTTGAGTATTTAACTGCAAATTTATTTAGGACATTTAGCTCAATCCCATGACGGTGATGTACACATGCACAGCATTTTTCACCAGAAGATGGTCAGAAGGCAGAATCTACCCAAGTGTCCCTGACAGCAGCACAGCTACAGCTCTGCCATCCTGCTCTCAGGTGCTGGAGAGCCAGTGCTGATCCAAGAGCTGTACCATTGTGTCAGTGATGCAGAAGGCATCGGTTGCAAAAGGCAGAGCAAGTCTGGTATAAGTTCACAACTTTCTCCTGTGATTATACATTCATATAGGCCAGGATATCTCAAATGCAGCATAAACTATGCTCTCCCCAGCAAAACTTTAATGGAAGAACTACCCTGTGTGTTTTTCAGAAAAGCCTTAACTAGAAATGCAGGAATCAGTTGTAATTGACACCTGTGTGCCTCTGTCCTGGGGAAATTACCAGTGCAGTGTATGATGTTAAACCAAACTGTCAACATCAGCACATCTGTAAATATATCAGCTGTAGACAAAAATGCAGAAGGACTGAAGTACTTGGGTATAAACCTTCTGGGCCCTGCTTCCCATCCAGGGAAAGGAAATCACGAACCACACAGAAAAGTACTCCCTGTCCTGAGTAGCCACTTACCTTAAACCATTGGTAGCCTTTATATTTATTGCCTTGTTTGCAAACTTCTCTGACACAGCATCCCATTTCCAGTTCAAGAATTAATCCCTTGGTGGCTGAAGCACAGGAGTGGCAAATCCTCCAGTAGCATGATCTTCTTAAGAGAAGAGTACATATGCCAGAATTGTGGCTCTGCAGAGTGCTTAGTGAGGTGTTTACAGAGACACCCACCTGTGGCTGGTCTAAACACATGGTTTTACTATGTGCCTTGTAACTGTAGGGATAGGATGGGGAGGATTAAAGGGACACTTGCCAGGAGAGTTTCCACCTGGCAGTGCAACAGCTTGAGCATCCCAAGTTTGCCATTAGTCTTTGTAAGGAGAGGTTTGTAAAATCTTATGAATCACTTGTGCTCAAACTAAGCTTGGGTTGTTTGATTAAGGAATTTAATCTAGATTTCTGAAATTGCTAAGCTGATGATAAAAATATAAGTAATTTTCATGTTTTGACTATTTAGATGCTTTTTTCTCATTAAGAAGTCAGATTTTTAAAACTAATCACACAACAGCACAAATGCTCCTTACATATGTCCTTTGTGGAAGATTTGTTTGTCCATACATCATGATGTTACAGCAGGCAACAGACAGTAAATGTATTTCTCCCAGGCTTACAGGCCACGTAAGGACTGCCTGGAAGTGCAGCCCTGTACTCCAGAACTGTGTAGCTTTCAAAGGACAGCTGAAAAAGGGTGGCAAGACAGCACAGCTTTGTGTTCACTGCACTTTATGTGTTAGCTTTTGGTGTTGCACATTCAACTTTTTAAAGAGGTGTCAAAGATTTTTCTATTCCTAGTTCCAGCAGGAGCCCCAAAGAGGATCTCTTCTGGAGCTGTTGATACAGTGTGCCTTAGGGTGACATGCCAAAACATAGCGCTTCATAAACAGTCACCACGTTTTTAATGGTTTTTATCAGGAGACATTTGCTGCTTGTCAAAATGTCAGTCTGACACTAGAAGGACTGAAAAGCACACTGAGAACAGCAGCATGGGCTGGGCTTCCTCAGCTGTTTCCATTGATGCTTTCTAGCATTGACAAAAGTATTAATTTTAGTGGCCCCCAGTCCCACTGTAATTCTCAAGTCTTTCAAGAGCAAAGTGTCAGTTCTGGACATGGCACAAGTGTTGTTGATGTTGCTGGAGAGCAATTCCAGGGCAGCTGTGAGAGTGAACTGCAGTGTCTGACATGCACGTGGCCACCTCTGAAGGATGGCTGGAGGCATTCCAAAATACTTGCTGGAGGTGTCACAAGCTGTCTCTCTCTATCTTTTCTGTCCTTTTTAATGTGCTTTGTCACCTCTTGTAGATGTGAGCTAACTCCAGCCAGCCAGACTGTGACTCTCTTTCTGCAGTACTCTTGCTGTTCCTCTCAACGATGCTCCCTTCTCTGGCACGAGGAACATAAACCAGTGCAGGGGTGAGAGGGGATGAGCCTTGGCTGTGTCCTCAGTGCATTTGTTATGTAACTTAGTCAGTAAAGGGAGCTGGCAGATGAGACTCATTCCTGAACTAGCATGTGATGTACAAAGTTGAATTTTGCAGCAACTGCTGTCGCCCAGTTCTGACATTGAGCATCGTGACAAAAAAACTTCTTTTGTGCTGTAAGGACATATTTGTTCTATCTCTGCAAGGAAGGAGTAATGACAGTTGCCTGAATCTGCAGAGATCCGAGTGTTTCCTCTGTAGTCTGGAACTGGAACTGTAGCTATAGACTGGAACTTGATTTCCTTAAGTCTCTCTTCTGAACTGCAAAGATTAAAAATACAGGGATGCTAAATTAATTTCAGATTGTGAGGCACAAAGATTTTAAAGCAGTAGGCACTATTTAAATGTTTCATAGACTACTGCCTGTATATATATATATATATAAAATTGTCTTCTTCAATTCCATTATAACCAACACTAAACACAAAATATATTTATATGACACAAGCTTTCCTTAGCAGTGGGGAAAATTAGTCGCAGTGTGATTCAGGTGTTACTAGACACAGAGATTCCCATGCAAACTGCCACTTTTTCTCTGAAACCTCTCCTTGTCTTTCAGCAGCTGGAAAGATTAAGCACCTTTTCTCCACAGATAAATTAAAGCAAGAAGAAGCACTCTGTTCCATTTACACTGGAAGGCAGTTGATCATAAAACTAGTGTTCTGGAACCTACATCTGCATTTATTCACTCTCAGCTTGTCATCTTCCTCAGGCATGCAGTGGACCTGGCAATTCTTCTTGGACTATGCTTTTGCTGCTAAATTCATGACAGTTCCTCATGGATCAAGATTGATAGGTGACTGTGGGGTCCACTCAAGAGAATGAGGCCATTTTTTAACAAAATTCTGTAATATAATGAGATTAGTGCCAATCTTAAGGAAGCAACTCATCTGATCTGCTTGCAATTTGATCTAGTAATTATTTTATATATAAAAAGATTTATTTTGGAAATAAAATCTGATACAAAATGTGCCAGGAGCTTTTTCAGACTAAAATCCCACGTTGGTCTGAGCAGCTGAATAGACGAACTGAAGGCTTAACCATTATATGGAAACATTCAGATTTTTTTGTAGTACGGAATTCAAGAAGGTTTTTATATGAATGTGCTACTATGGTAAAGACTATAAAAATAATATTTCTTGAATGACTGAACCATAAATGCAATTCACCTTTTTTGTTTAAGATGCATTTTCTTTTTCTGAATTTATAAACTTATCCCAAGGGACACATTTATTACACAGATTTTAGTAATCAGTAAGACTTTAAAAACAGTAGAGATTATAGCTGCACACGTCTGACAGTTGTGTCTCAAAAGACTATACAGAAAAATTTACAAGAAGTGGGGAAAAGAGACAAAGTAAAGGAAGGAGATGGCACATTATCACAGCAGTCGATGCACACAGAAGGATTCAGATTCTGTACTTGGAACATGTCAAATAATTGTAAAATAGGATAAAAAAAAACCCCTCAGAGAGTATAGGGCCTATAGCAGCAAAACTTTAAAAAGACTTGGTCAAACAGCATCCTGAAAAACTAAATGCAAATTCCAAGTCTTTTGATTTTAATGTATATATTTAAAACCATGGGTTAATAGAAAAGATGACTACTTACTTTTTATCAGCCAACCATGTCCCCAACCTCAGAACCTTTGGACTTCATTATCCCCAAGCAGTTGTCAAACTGTCACCTTTGCATATCCCCGAGGAAGCATAAGCGGAGCGTTAGTTAGTTAGACTCACACAGTCTGTAAGTGTGCAGGGCCAGACAGCAGATATTTTAGAGTTCTAAAGGGACAGTCTCTGAATCTGTGGAAATGATTGTTATGGTTTAACCCCAGCCAGCAGCAGAGCCTCACACTGCCCCTCGCTGGGGTGAGGGAGAGAATCTGAGGAGTAAAAGTGAGAAAAGTCATGGGTTGAAATGAAGACGGTTTAACGGGGAAAGCAAGAGCTGTGCACAAGCAAAGCAACACAAGGAATTAATTCCCTACTTCCCACGGTCAGTTGAGCCAGTTTGGAAAATCAGTTTATTTTGCCATGTCTTGCATACCTGTGCAGAATAATTACACTCTTAGAAAAGTCTTGATGGTAAAACATAAAAACCTAAGATTTTAAATGTAGACTTGTAGACACCTTTTAGAGTGCATTTGATTTATTTCTGCAGCTTGTTAGGAAGGATGTATGAAAGAACTGGAGAAAATACAAGGATCTCTTTAAAGATCTAAAAATTGGAGTGTAAGTCTTTGGAAAAGGTTAAAGAAGCTAAGTGTATGTAGTTCAGAAGAGGGAAGACTGTAGTCATGCTCTATATATAAATACCTTCAAGACAATGATATAAACAGGGAAAGGGGTTTACAAGTTCCCAGAAGAAAGTAGTAAAAATACATCCTTGAATTAAGGAGCAGGGAGGAAGAAGTATATTTACAAAAAGGTTTTAGATCATAAGCAAGAATAGAGAGTGGAACCACTGGCAAGAGTAATTTCTAAAGACCTACATAGTATGCAAAATAAATTCCAGGAACCATCATCATCCTTATTATTGCAATATTTTATTTTACTTATCCCTCATCCACAAGATCAAAATAGTTCCTTGCCATCTATGGATACTGTGAAACAGGGTGCTCTGGTGCTATGAAGATGACATAACTGCAGGCAGGGAACAGCAATATGGCTCATGGCCCATGAGTGTGACTGTCACAAAACATCAGTAATGATAAAAAAAGTAACATAATTAGCTGGCAGATGATTATTTTCTCCTTGGGCCATGTCTTCCATGTGAGTTCAATGGGGTAAGAGCCAATTGTAGGTGGAGATTTGTGTTGCAGGTATTTCCTAACAGAGTCCCTACTACCACCACAATGACTCTATAATAATTTTCTTGGAATTTGGGATGAAATTCACTGTGATGTATTTATGGTGTGATGATGAAGTTCACAATCATATGATCTGAATTTTCTCTTTTCCTGGAAAAAATTATAAAGAACTTTAAATATTTGTACCAGCAGGCTTTCAAGACTTGGAGCAGATAGTATGGTGACCTAGAGCAGAGATTAGCGTGGCTGCCTGTTATCACTTTCTGATTCATGTGACACCTTGAACAGGAATTTCTATAGTCAGCACATGACCCCTCCTCCAGCTCTGGGGCTGCATTTCGTTAGAGAATTTCCTGACCAGCTGAAGGACATAATTCAGTAAGGACTTGGACTCAAAGGATGAAGAGAGCAGTGATTACCCACATGGAGTAGGCATTTCATTTCCATTCAATCTCTTTAAATAAGATCAGTTTTTCAAGCCAGTCTTGTGTTGAAGAGGCTGAAAGAGAAGAGGCCAATAATCTGTCCTGATTGTTCTTCTGGCTGTCAGAGCCTGAGCACCACAATGCCCCTATTTATCCCTTTTTTTATTTCTGTCTCTATTTTATTAGCAGGTTTTCTTTTATCTATCACTGAGCCTTACAGAAGTTGCTTATATATGTCCTTTTCAGAATGATGGTACACATTTGCAGTGTCCTCAGAATCAGAAAGGTCTAACTCCTAAATGGATCTTTGGTCACAGGGCTTTATACAAGACAAGCATTAAATGTGTAAGACACAAAGCTTTATGTGTTAGAATCTGTAAAAACAAAAGTTAATTCTGACAGTTAGAAATTACTGGATCTTCACAGTAAAGACCAAAACTTTTCCTCAAAGAAAACCAACTAAGTTCCATGTCATGTAGCACAATCATAGAGAGAAGTAAGCAGAAGAAATTTGTCTTTTATTTTCTGACAAATTATAAAATTGGTATCTTTTGTATCAGCTGGCACAGGAGTTAAATTGTTGTGTAATAGTAAGTTGAAATTAATTACTTTGTGGTCCAAAGAATTTTGGTAAGAATTTCTTTATCTTCAGCTATCACTCCCAATTCAATTTTCAGGTTTCCTTCCTACTCAAAAAACCCCCAACTAAACGAAAATTGTCAGTCCAAGCTGACACTTGAAGGTGAATAGCTACTTGTTTGAAAATAATAAATAGGATAATTTTTTATCAAACTTCTCAAAAATATTAAACTGTTCTTTAGATTGATATGTTCTGCTTTACATTGCATATAGTAGAACATAACTGAGACTGATAGAAAACCAATGAGACTGGAAAGGAATAAATGGGAACATTGACAAGAAATTTTAAGATTTAAAAACATATCATTTTTTTTTTTATAATGTTGTTTATAGCTAAGACATTATATTTTTCATAATTCTTCATTATCTTTAATGAATAAATACTATTTGTATATGAAATATTTAGAATAATTTTTTAAACCTAAATAACTATCAGAAATGTCTCTGTACAAAGGCTTTCATGAAATTAGTGTCCAGATATTGCATGTTTTTTATAGTATGCTTATGAATTTTTGTGACATTTTTCCAAGAAAAACCTGATTTATCACCTCTAGAAAAACTTGTGTTTGAAGGCAGAAATGCAAAGACTGATTGCCTGTATGCAGTAGAGAGCACATTGCTCTTCTGAATGGGAGGAAGATGAAAGATTTGGCTGTTTCATATGACATGGAGGTATGTTCTCCCTGGGAACCACAACCCTGTTAGTCCTTGTATTAAACCCAGCAGCAGAGGTAACTGGGAGGTCTGCATTGACCCCATCAGTCCCATACTGGAATGGATGGCACTAGACCTGGAGGGCATGGCACGATTCTCTCAATAAATAGACTAAGGAGTGAACAGCACTGTGATCTCAATGTCCCTTTGCCTCTAGAAATGGTTTCTCAGGCCGCAGGTTATGGGATATTGACAGGGCCAATATTAGAGAGTTGCAGTTTCATGTCTTCACTGATAAAGAAACTGCTGGTTTCTGAGCTGGTTGAACTACAGGCCCTTTGGAATTGATGCCAGAAAGACAAAATTAAATGGGTAGAGGTGATGTTCACACTTACTCTCCTGTGACAGGTAAAACATTGGCACAGGTTCGAGAAAGACAGAAAAAAAATTATATTGCTCTTGAAGCTTTATTCTGCACTCAGTAGTATTTCAGTCTTGGGGCCCTGGCTTGCCAAGAGCCTTGACCACACTGCATAAGTGAGAGTGTATGTGCCAGGCAATTTGCTTGAAGGTCATCTGCTTAAATATGGTATTTAATAAAAGTTTTACACCTCTGCTGCAGCATCAAGATTCTCTAAATCTCTCTGCGGCTGCCTGAAACCTAAATATCAACAGGTGCTATGCAAGCAACATATGGTGAAGTTCCAGTGGAGTAATTTGTTAGCAGAGTGGTTATCTTGCTTGAGGTACAGATTTCTGGCAGGATAGTTTCTTTTTTCTTTTTATTTTTTTTCCCTCACTTTGAAGTCTATTGTACTCACCAAGAAAAAAAACTTACTGAGTTTCTATTTAACATTAAGAGTGGATTAAATATCCTCAGTAAGCCAGGCATCACTTCTCAAGGTTGATAATGCTTGTAATAATTAACAAAGCTGTGAGCCTGCAGGCCAAACCGTGATCTCAGCTAACCCTTTGCAAGCGTTAAGTTTTGTGTGGTTTTAATTTTTTTTTCTAACTGCTTAACATCTTCATTGTTACTGATACCTGTTTGATTCTCTTTGTTTTGCTGGATGTCCAGAATCCTCTGCTGAGAGGGTGAAGCGACGCGCGACAGTTGTAGTGCCGGAGCCGTTCAGGTGCTCCCCGGTGCGGACACGGTCTGTCAGCAGGGATTGTGCCACGTGCCTGACACAGGCAGCTCTGGTTTGCACCTGAGGTGTGAAAAGCTGACAGAAACACGAGAGTTTTGCATGTGACCGAGGTGTCCCTTAGGCTGTGACTGTGTGTGTGGGCAAACACAAGCTCAGTTTGCTGGAGCAGCCAGCTCCCTGGCAGCCAGAGTGCAGAGCCCAGGCAGCAGCAGAGCTGGGCTGGCTCATCGGCCCTGTGGGAAGGCAGGCTGTGACAGCCTGGCCATCAGGCAGGCCTGACACAGGTTTCAGGGTGGAAACAACTCTTCTCCAGCCAGCTGGAAGGAGAATTTCCCAAGAAGATTCACACTTTTATTGAAGACTTGTTGCTACCTTTGTACCTTTGTTTGAGATACCTTTGTACTCCCTGGTTTTGTTGTCAGATAGCATGGTTTAAGGCTTCCCACATGTTATTGCAGAAGAAATAATTGTTTCCAATAAAATTCAGTATTTGCTGCTGTAGCTTGTTGCAGAACCCCAGAACAATATCTGTCCAAGTCAGCAAGCTGCTTTTTACTACCAGTGCGTGCCAGGTTCCTTCATGCCTCCCTCTCCCAGCTTGTCTCTCATTTATGTCTGTGGCTTATCTTCAAACTCTGTGTAATACTTGGGTCCTCATTCATATAAGTAGTCAACCTTCCTGTAGCACATCTTATCTGCTTCATTATCTTAATTTGATAGTCTTGTAAGATGCCAGTCTTTTCATCAGTACTTTGCTGACGTGGGGATTAAGTTCCTCATCTTTTTAAGTTCTCCATATGAAAATCAGCTGTGGGTTCTCCTCAGTACTAGATGTGGAAGATAATGATAATGCTTAAAATCCCTGCATTGATTTAAAGGACCCTCCTGGCCATGGAATATCCTTGTTATTTTCAGGAGGCAAATTAAAAAAATAATAATAAATTAAGTTTTTAGGTTCTTCTCTATCTGGTAAAGATTTATCAGCTGTAATACAAATGAAACAAACCTATTCTGGCTTTTTGGAGCACTGCTCTGATTTCTTACATAGATACAAATTTTATAATAGTGTGTTAGAGATTGCCTTAGCAATAGTTTCAAAGGTAATTTTATGTGTACTTCAACACCTTTGTAAAACTAGTTCTTTTAAAGCATGTAAGAGCTCTTCCTTTTTCTTCATTAAGCTGGTATATCACAGATCAAACTTTGCCCCTAGGTGACTCTTTTGCTAATCAGAATGATCTGTATCTGCATGTCGACGGTTTTAGAGAA
>VZRX01021437.1:5391-31055 GCA_013398075.1 Notiomystis cincta | reverse complement strand
AAAAAAAAAAAAAGGAACTGAAATTTCACAGAGGTGGCACAAACAGAGTGGAAAGAACAAATGCTGAGGGGGGAAAAAACCAGACCAAACCACAAGAGCTGCAGGCAAAAGTGCTTCTAGAAAAAGGCTGGAGCTGAAGCGTGTGATTCAGAGCCCGCTCCGAGTGTCAGAGGTTCAATACTATTGCCTCCAATTTAAATCACTTTTGAAAGAAGTGCAAAAGAAAGGTGATGAAAGGGGCCTAACGCTGTTCCCTGGTCGGAAAAACACAGCCCACTTGTGCCCTGTGGGGAAGTTTTGCATTTTGGCCAGACAGGGCCCTGCTGGAGCCCGCGCTTGTTTTGCAAAGCTGGAGCCACCAGCGAGCCACGGAGGGGGAAGAAGGCTTCCACCCCTGAGGAGAGTGTGGAGCAACTTCTCCCAGGGGAAGGGAGCACAGCTGGGGTCAGGAGAGCCTCCCACTGAAGGCTGGCAGAGACCGTCACATCCTCCTGCTCGCTGGCCACGGCCTCCCGTGGATGGTGTGGCTGGAAGGAGCCATCAAAACCCACCCAGCCCAGCCCACCCTGCCGTGGGACACCTCCCACTGGCCCAGGCTGCTCCAAGCTGGGATCCAGGGGCAGCCACAGCTTCTCTGGGCACCCCATGCCAGGGCCTCCCCACCCTCCTCATAAAATATTTCTTCCTTAAATCCCACCCAAATCATATCACAAGCACCCTCCTCTCCACGCTCCCAACTTGGAGAGGTGCTCAAGGACACTGGGAAGGCACAGGCAGGGAATTCCCACTCCACCACATCGGATGGGGATGGGTGAGCCCCACCATGGCTCTCACAACACCCTGATTTTGGGAAAAATCACAGAGCAGCAAAGCTGTGCCCACCCCTGGGCGTGCAGGACCCGAGGGACCCCGAGCCTCACCCCCAGAGGCACAGGCAGCAGGGTTTGACATTTCCACTTGGGATTCCTGGCAGGGAAGGCTAGACCCTGCACCTTTCCCAAGGGAAATCCTCTGGGATTTAGGCCCAGCTGCTCCAACCAGAGCCTGGAAATGTCCCAGCACTGCAGACCAGCAGCCCCCAGCCTCCGTGGTTCTCCTCAGGATCCAGGTCCACAGGGAATATTCCCATGGGAGAAGATGGACAGGCAGCCCTCTGGAGGATCCAGGTGCTGGCATGGCTGGGATTCTCCACACAGGACCTGAGATCCCACATTCAGCCCCTGCCAGGACCACACAGAACCTCCCAAGAGGGTGGAAACCCTGGAATCCACAGACAAAAGTGCTTTCGATTCACATTAAGGGAAAAAGAAAAAAAAAAAAAACAAAGGGAAAAGGGAAATCAATATCATTTTTCCTGCATTATTTATGCACCTTATGTTTGCACCAAACTGGGCTTGAGAACCTCACCTGAGCTGGGATCACCCAGTCCCTGCACTGAGCCTTAGGTTTTAAGCTCAGCATGAGGTTTTATTATCATCCAGCTCCTTTGTAAGCCAGGCCAGAGACTTCTGCTGCCGTATCCAAACAAAAACTTGTGGTGGAGCCTGCCAAAAACTCCTCCATGGATGTTCCCTATGTCTTTGGAGGGAGAGAAATGCACAATAAAGAGCCTGCAATGACAGGGTTGTGCATTTGGGGTGTCCATGTGTGTGTTGGACTTGTCCCCAAAGATAAGTTTAACAATTGGGTGATTTCTCCTGCTTTTTTTTCTTTTTTTTTTTTCTCTTTAACTCCCCCCCTGCTTATGCAGTGAGTTCCTAATATCCTGATTGGAACCAGATTTGCATGAATTAGGAGTCGAAATTGGAGCAGCGACTGCTGTGCAGAGGATGTAAAGGGAATAAAATGAATGGGGTATTAACCTTCAACCACTGAATATTAATCAGTGTTTCACAAAAAAGAAAATACAGAGGCTGCCACACTAAATATTTTTAGCATTTATTGACGGGCTTGATTTCCTCTCTCTTTTAGACCTTTTGCTTCCAATCACGGACCATAAAAAAATCCCAGCTAAGATGGGGAGGGCTCGAGAAGGGGGAAGGGGTGAAGAAGAAAAAACCCCCGAGTTCATCCATTTTCTTGGATGCTGGAGGATATTTGTGAGTTATGCAACCCCAAAAGCCAGCTGACAAACAGAGTTCCTAATCCCACAAGTACTCGGTTCAAAGGCTCGGTTCTCCGAGTCCCAAACCAAACAGAAATCGACCCCGGGGCCCAGCGAAGCCTTCGGAAATGAAGGCACCATGAAGAAATAAACTCCTTAAAAGCCCCACTTCCCCTGTGCTGAAAGGTAAAATGCACTTGAAAATCAGCCTAATAAAGGAATTGCCTCGTTAAGGGAACATTTCAATTCTCTTCTTGCTCCAGTTTGTAAAATAACCCGTGGAAAATAAAAGAAATCTTACCCAGGTGTCCCTCGGAACGGTGACATCCCCATGGCACTGCAGGCACTTTGGGAACAGCAGCCACAGGAGGCTGGTGCCCGTCCCAGCTCCTGGGACAAAGGGCAATGGTCAAACTGGAAATTTTACTGGGATTAACAGCCAGGGCCACGGGTTTTTGGGATATTGTGGGGTGAAGGGTGGGTGGGATGGGCAGTGGGAGCAGGAGGTTGGGTTAAAGCCACCCCCAGCACCCACAGCTGCCAGGGAAACCACATCAAATCACACTCCCCAACTCTGTCACCCTGGAGTTTTCTCCCAAACAATGTCTAAAATACCAAAAAAAAAAAACCAAAAAACCCTCACACAAGTGGAAAACTCCAGAGTCTCTTCTTTTGTCATCACTCCCTTGCAAAAAAAAATTTGGGCAGGAGGGGTAGGGGCATTTCAAAGCCAGATCTGGGCAGAGACAATTCCCAAGCTCCCAAACTCTGCTGCCCTTCTTGATGCACCTTTGCCAACCAGAATCCATTTGTTTTCATTGCCTTCTTATCAAGTTACCTGGATTTGTTTCAATACTCAGAAAGGATTTGAGGGGGGCAGAGACAGAGAGAGAGAGAGAGAGAGAGAGAACAGCGGTAGGTTTTCAGGAAATAGCAAGTTCTTTTTCACTGAGATAGAAATCATTTGGCAGCCCACAGTGAAATACTTCTGGGTTCCAGAAGAAAGCCGGGGAGGGGGGGGAAAAGCAAGCAAGGAAAGGGAANCTTATCAAGTTACCTGGATTTGTGTCAATACTCAGAAAGGATTTGAGGGGGGCAGAGACAGAGAGAGAGAGAGAGAGAGAGAGAGAACAGCGGTAGGTTTTCAGGAAATAGCAAGTTCTTTTTCACTGAGATAGAAATCATTTGGCAGCCCACAGTGAAATACTTCTGGGTTCCAGAAGAAAGCCGGGGAGGGGGGGGAAAAGCAAGCAAGGAAAGGGAAGATGCTAATGAACTGCAGAGGAGAGAAAAATAAAGTTGAAAAGAAAAGGAAAACAAACGAATCAAAGTGAAACTCGAGGTTGGGCAGGCATCCGCATGCAGCTGATCCACGGGGAGCTGCAGGGTCTGAGTCACCAGATAAGGAGCGACCTCTTTTCCTGGGAATGCTCAAGGATAGGTGGCGTTAAAGGCCCGGGAATGGCAGCGCTCAGGCCATTCCGCAGAAAGCACCCGCAGGTACCAGGTCAGCACAAATTCAGGGCCGTGTTCACCTGTGCCTTCGGGAGGTCTCTCTGGTGGTGGAATAAACATGGAACCGTGGAAGATCCTGGGCTGGCAGGGAACCACCAGGCTCTCCTGCTTCCCACTGAAATCCCGGAGCCCCTGGCGAGCTGTGCCTCATCCCTTCCTCGGGGGCCCTAAAAGCTCCTGCCAGGACCCACTGGGTTTGCTGCAAGTCCTGCCCCCCTGGATCCCAGTGAGGAACAGGGAAGGTGCTGCCAGCCCCACAGGGAGAATCCCAAAGTGATTCCCAGAGAGGGCCGGGCCAGCCCAGTGCTCCCAGTAAAGCCCCTGGAGCGGCCCTGCACACCTCAGTTCATGGGCCTTTCCCAGCTCCTGTGCAGCAAAGCCGAGTTATTCCAAATTCTCATGGATTTGGTGCTCACTCGGCTTCTTTCTTGGGGGGAAAAAGGGGGATTTTTGTGCTTTTTTTTTCCCCTTTCTTTCCCTGTTCTGGGGCTGGAGGCTGCATTCTAATGAGCCTGCATTCACAGGCTGCGAATGGAAACGTGATCCCCTCTAACCTTTATCATCTGGTTCTTATCTTCCCAGCTGCTCCGTCCCCTTAACTCTTCGTGCACAGGGAGACCTGGAAAAGCCCTCCTGCTCCAAGGAGAACCACAGGGGTGGGAGGAAGGGGAGCAGCAGCCCCAGTCCCTGTGCCAGCTGGGAACAGGGGCAGAGCTCTTCCCTCTCACCCCATTCCTGCTGGCACATCGCTCCTGGAAGATGCTGGACCTTGCTGAGTTGAAGATGTCCCTGCTCGATGCAGGAGGGTTGGGATTTCTGAATTTAAAGGTCTTTTCCAACCCAAACCATTCCCTGATTCTGGGACTCCATCCTGGCCTCTGTGTCCCCATGGTTGTACCACCACAGTTGTAAATTAAGGCTGTAAATTGAACAAGGGCAGGTTTAGGTCAGTAATTAGCAGGAAATTGTTCCCTGGGAGGGCAGGGAGGCCCTGGTACAGTTTTCCAGAGAAGCTGTGGCTGCCCCATCCCTGGAAGTGTCAAGACCAGGCTGGACAGGGCTTGGAGCAGCCCAAAGGTGTCCCTGAGGAACGGGATGAGCTTTACGGTCCCTTCCAACCCAACCCATTCCATGATTTATCCCCTCTTGGCATCTCCATGTCAGCCAGGCAGCAGTAGGACAGGGCCTCAGAGGCCTCGGGAATGCTCCTGGTGATCCACGGCCGAGCCCTTCCTGCCCCCGCCCCAGGACAGCCTGCCCTGGGCTGCAGGGGCTGGAGGGATCCAGGGAGCTTCCCAAATCCCAGGGAGATCAGGTGACCTGCCCAAACCCCAGGAAAACCCCTCTGCCCTGCTGATCCTGCACAGGGAGGGCATCCAGTCCTTCCAGTTTACACCAGAACTGGATTGGATTTGAACCTCTGGGAAGACAACTTTCTTCAACCTTAAAAATACTCAAATTTTTGTCATCTGGAGGGATCTAACAGGATCTCTTTCATCACTAAATTCCCAGATTTTCATCAGGGATTATGGAGGTGAGACAAACAAAAGCATCCCCAAATCTCCACGCTGCACCTTTGAAAGCAGAAAAGTGCCAGCTGGATTTTTTTTTTAATAAATAATTTTAGTTTCTCTTTCTTCTTTTCTTTTTTTTTTTCCCCATTAAACTGTCTCTGTTGCTTTTTAACCATTATCCCGAGCACATGGTTCAGCCTTCCCCAAAACCAAACCAAAACAAAAAATCCCGAGGTGTGAGAAGATTAAAGATTTCGAGATCTGGACATTTTCAAATCAGAACCACATGTTGGGAATAAACGGGGCTGGCAGGCAGCCACCACTTGGAAAATCCAAGGAGTTCTTGCTTTAAAAGGATCCCCCGAAAGCCTGGAGAGAACAAGAGCATCAGCACTTCCCTCCTGTCCTCAGGACCAGGATAACTCTAGGGATTTATCACCTCTCTGTGTGCTGGTTCCCACCTACAGGAACGTCACAGGAATTTCTGAACCTTCCCTGGCAATTTCTGGCTGCTCCCACTGCCCATCCATCCCCAAAATTCCAGCAGGCTCGGGCTCCTCTGAGAAAACCCAATTCTGCCTGGATCAAATCATGTCCCACCAAGATCTCCAAGCAAACTGCAAGGGGAAAAGCTACAAAAGCCCCTGAGCTCAGGAAGCAAATCCATCCTGGAAAGGACAATGGAATGGCCAGAGCCAGGAGATGGCTCTGAGCTGCTTCTTGTCCCCCTTCCAACTGCTTTCTGCCTGTGATGTCATCGTCAATTCACCACCATCATCATCAAATCATCATCATCATCAATTTACCACCCTCATCATAATCAAATCATCATCATCAAATCACCATCATCATCATCAAATCACCATCATCAAATCATCAGTGATTTGGGTGGAAGAGACCCTAAAGGTCACCTCATTCCAAGGTGTCCATCTCAGCTCCTATCCCAGCTCCAGACCATAAATTCACTGCCCAAACCCATCTCCAGCCCAGGATTTAGATCAAACATTCCTCATCTCACAGACACAACCTCTGCTCAGTACCAGGCCGCTGAGCAATCCCAAATTTTGCTGGAATGGGAGCTGAGCAGGCCCTGGCACAGCTGGAATCCCACCCAAGAGGGGCCATCCCAGCTGGGATGGAGCTGAAGGCTCAAGAGCGTCCCAACTATCCAAGTTTCCTCCTCCATGATGAGGTAGATGCTTTTCCAGCCAGCAGGAGAACATCCCAAAAGCAATCTGAGGGAATCTGCTCCCCACCACTGGATTTTCTTACCCCGGGAATTTTCCTACTTATTACCAGGAGAACCACGCAGAGCAGGACTCTGGGCCTCATCAGTGAGGAGAAAAGATGAACATAATTACCTGTCCACAGTGGTCAACTTGCTTTACATGGAATCATATTCCTGGTCCTGCAGTCGTTTATGGGGTCTTTAACTCTTCCCTTTTTCTAGAGGGGTTTCAGAAATCTCCTTTATTAGGGGAAAAAGATTGGAGTGCATTAGGCAGAGTGCCAGGAGCCATGGCAACCTCAGATTTTTCCATCTTCATTACAAGTTCAAGTAAAACCTTCATATAAAACCAAAATGAAAGGCCACATTATAAGTCCATTTTGAAATGTTTGCCTGGAAGTAAAACGTTGGACTGCATCCTTTTTCTCTGCGCCGAACATTCTGGTTCTGCGCGAGCACATTTTTCAAGTGAGATTTCTGTTTTCTTTCAGATTTTATTCCGTTTGCTCACACAGGGTGGGTCGTCTGGTGGTTAGAGAGAGGCATGGAAGCAACTGGGCTGCAGTCTCAGGCTGCTCCCAGCGAGTGTTCCAGTCTCAGGGAGCACTCCCATTTCATCCAGGTGATTTGGACAAATCCTGTCGGCCCCAAACATCACTTTGGGGTTTTATTTCCTCTCTTACCAAGCTGAGGGTGGTGAAATTCCGTGAGGTTGCCCCGGGATGAGCACTGCAGCACTCATGTGATGAAGAAGTCACTCCCTGGCAGAGTAGCTCAGCTCTTCCCACCGCATTTTCTCCTGGATGTGGAGAGGTTAGAGAGGGAAAGGAGAGGTTGGAGAGGGAAAGGAGAGGTTAGAGAGGGACAGGAGAGGTTAGAGAGGGACAGGAGAGGTTGGAGAATGGCAGGAATGGTCTGTTTGCTTTGTGAGGCCGTGATTTGGAAAGCCAAAACTCCCCTGTGTGCTGCCAGTCCCCACACGAGGCTGTGCAGGATGCTCAGACCCGCGGTGACACTGGGTGGGTTCATTCCTGCTCCGTGTCACCTCGAGCTGCTCCTGGGAGGAAGCGAATTCTGCAGCTGCCTCTCATTTCTGGGCACCTCCTCACCCAGGGCCAGGAGGTCACAGCCACAGCAGGGACTTCCTTCCCCTCTGGCACAGGGCTGAGCAGCTTCCCTGGGGCTGGATCAGGAGAAGACTCCTCTCCAGCCTCTCTGGAGCACCTGGCACAGAGCTTTTCCCTGAGAGCCACCCTGGTGTGCAGCTTACAGAGACACGGGGCTGAGGGACTGAAGGGAAGGAGAACTGCTGGAAAATCTCTGTCCCAAGCTGCTCCCGTTCCAGATGGGGGTCATTAAAGGCCAGGGCTGGGTTGGGCTCCGCTGCTGAGCCTGCAGTGACTCCTGCCTGGGCTTGAGGCAGACTGGGATTCCAGAGCTTCCTCCTGGCTCTGGCCAAGCCCCAAATCCCAGGGACACCATTCCCACCTGCTCCTGCCTTAAGCACTCCCCTTCCCCAGTGGGGTTTATGGGAGCAGCCCCCCCTCCAGCCATGACAAGGGGGTGCAGCCTCTGCTCCTGGGGGACAGCTGTGACCCTCGTGGGGCACCTGGTGTGGCTCCGAGGGGCTGGAGCATCCTGCAGGATCCTGTCACCCCTCCCGGGCCCTGGCACAGCCCAGCCTTTAACGCTTTCCATCCTTCCTAATGATGCTGGAAAACCTTTTCCACGAGGCTGGAAGGAGCCCCAGCTCCTGCTGGATCCGATTTCCCTCCTGCTCTGTCTAACCCCAACCTGCTCTCCCTCCCCTGGCCCTGCACGTCGCGGGGAGGGGGCAGCAAAGGGCGAGGGGGCCCTTTCTTTTTTCTCCCTCCATCCTTCCTTCCGCTCCTCGCCCTCAATTAGTGGGCAAAGACTTCCGAAAAGCTCTTTCCTCCCTAACCTTTCGCAGCCTGGTGCGATAATGACTCCAAAAACCTCGAGCCGGGTCCTGGCGCGGGGTGCGGGTGGCGGAAGGTGAGGAAGGTGACCTTCATCCCTCCCTCCCTCCCTCTGCAGCTCGGAGGGGTCGGGCAGGAGCGGGAGGGCTCGGAGCCGCCTCCCTCCCGGCACAGAGAGTTCGTCTGCAGAGCCGGTTGTGTCACCAGAAGTCGGGGCGGGGGGGGCTCTGCGGAGCCCTTATCTCTGCGGAGCCCTTATCTCTGCGGAGCCCTTATCTCTGCGGAGCCCGTCCGAGGCGCTGCCCTCGAAAATAGCGATTCGAATTCTGCATCCCTCGAATCCACAGATGGAGGGGGAAAGGGCTCTCTGGTTTTAATTTGTCATTTCTTGCTCCCTCAGCAGCCAAACTCCAGGCCGCTGCAGCTTGTCCCCAAAAAACACAAGTTACGACTGACTTTGCCAGCAGTTTTGGGGGGGTTTGGGGTCCCTCCGTGAGGGTTTTCCTGGCACCTGCAGCTGCTTTCTCAGCCCAGAAGGTGCACTGTGAGTTTTTCAAGCATGGTGGGGTTTTCAAGCTTGTACAAAAGCATCCCCGTGGCAGTGGGAAAGGTTGGGAAGGAGCCTGGATACATCCTAGGATAAGCACATCCCCCTCAGCATTTCCACGAGGTCACCCCCAGAGCCCCCCAAATCTGCCGAGTGCCTCTCCCGGGCCACCCCCATCAGCAGCTCCGGGATGGCCGCAGGTGACACTGCACTGGTTTGCTCACGCCCTCGTCCCCAAAAAGGGAGTTTTCCAGGCAATTTTCCCTCCTTTTCATCAGCAGGATAAACGAGGGAGCCACCCCCAGCCCTACACTGCACCTGCACGTGGGGAGATGCAGCAAACCCCCCAAAAACAGCTGCTGAACCCCTGACTGGGATGTGCAACCCCCCAAAATCCACCCCACCATCCCAGCCCGCTCCAGCGGCAGCTCCTTCTCCAAGTGCAAAATTCCCTCAGAGAATAAAAAAAGCAGCATTTTATAAATTTCTTTCCAAACCCAGCTCAGGCTGAGCAGCCACCTGGGCTGGGTCGGTGTCCCCTGAGTGTCCCCAGAGCTCCCGGCCCCTCCCAGCGCTCCCTTGGGAGTGGCTCCCGCCCATGAACAACCTAATGGGAACCATCCCATCCCAGAGAGAAAAACTGGAACCGCTTTGAGGTGAGAAACCCATTAGTGACTTCTAAACCCCTCCCGGCCTCCACGGGAGCTTTTCATGGCCAGGAAAATAATAACTCCGAGCCACGAGGAGGGGGAGCGGAGCCGGGGTCTCCAGGTCCCAAATATTCGCTGCCGCCGCCGTTGTTCCAGCCATAAAATGGGTTTATTAAAAAAATCCCGGGTTTGATTTCATCTGAATTCAAGGGGGATGGGGCCCCCCCCACTCCCCACTGAGCCTCATTTAATATCTCTGAAGCTGTGAGGTCACAGCTGAGTGTGCAGGATGAGAGAGGCAAGGCTGGAAAAGCCCGGCTTTGTTGGCATCAGAGGGTCGGCGGTGGCTGAAATTAACTAAAAACTGGGAATACGTGAGGGGAGAGCTGGCACGAGCAGGTCCATCCATGGAAATGAAGAGTTCCTGGTGCCTTTCAGGGCATTCACATCTGTGGCTTTCTGCCCAGTAAGGGTAAGAGAAACAATCAAACTTTTGAGCCGCTACCATGAAACGAAGCGTTTTTGGGGAGTTTTTCCCCTCGTCACCTCCAGTTTCTGAAAAATTCCCCAATTTTTGCTCTTCTAAGTTTCCCCCTCGGCACAGCAGGGCTGGGGGAGGCTCTCCCCTGCCCTCAGGGAGTGGAGCTGGGCAGAGCCATGCCCAGGATGCTGCTGCTGGAGATGCCTGCCCTCCTTGGATTCCCAAAAACCTCTGGCACACTGGCCAAATTCCACATTTTCCTTCCCCACTTGCTCTGACCCAGCCCCAGCAGCCTCTCACTCCACTCCCCACTCCTGTGGAAGGCTGGGATTCCTTTCCCTGTAACCAAATGCGTTTAAAAATCACAATCTTGAATCACAAATTAATCACTAACAAATCCTAACAGAGTCATGGATCTGCCTGGGACTGAAACAGCTCCTGCTGAGGAAAATCCCTGAATTGGGACAAAAATTCCATCACTCCATGATCCTTCAGGACCATCACCTTTTGATGCCTCTGCAGCCACTGGAAGAGAGGAGAAAGTCAAGAGAGGAGCAGGGGACAGGGCTGCTCCTGCTCTGCCCCCTCACTGGCCCAGAATCCAATAAAGATGATTAAATTACATGTCCTTTCCTCCCGTTGGAATCCCAACCCTCTGCTGGAATATCGAGCTCAGGAAATGGGGCAGGACAACTTCCCTCGTGAAACCTTAGAAGGCCGAGCAGGGGGTGCGGAGCACGGGCTGCCCTAATGAAGAGCTCGCCCCGCTGAGCAGAACCTCCTGGAAACGCGGCAGAGAGAGGAACTGAGCTCCCGAGGAGCCCGAGCCCGCCCCGCCTATCCCATCCAAGGCACGGGGACCTTTCCTGCTCTGCTCTCTCCTGGAGGCCGAGGGAGGCTCACACAGAGCCCTGTGTGTGCTCGGGGTGGCCAATTTCCAAGGGAAAAATACACCACGGATGGCAAAACCTCCTATTTTTAAAATTTTTTTAATTGGTGATTTTAAATTTTTCCCACTTTTTTGGCCTGCTGTTTGCTAAGGAGGGGGAGAACCCAAACCCTGGGATGATTGCATTGTTGGGATGGCTGCTCCAGACTGGTTTGGGGCAGAAACCTGGAGGTTTTGGTTACACTTCCCTGAAAAAGTTTCTGTCTTTCATGGAAAAACGTTGAGAAAATTAATATTAAAACTTGAAAAAAACTGGGGTTTTTAGTTATAGGGTTCTTTCAGTTCTATTTTAAAATAAATATTTGAGCCCAAAATCTGAGCTGACCTGATCATTCACATCTCATCCCAGACCATTTCCTATTGCAGTTCAGATTGCCCCACAGATGAATGTGAACCAATATTCCCAGTTTCCATGAGGATCTCCAGCCTGGACCAGAGCTCCAAGCATCACCTACAGCTCCTCAGTGCACAGAACTGATCCTGGATATCCCTTCAGCACTGGGGATTCCCTGGACACTGATGGAGCTCCAGTTTCATCCCCTCAGGGGACACCCTGCCCTTCCTCCCCGTCCCATCCCATTGGGAATGTTCACAATCTGAATAAATCTTGTTAAAGAGAGTAGAAACTGAGGCAGAGAGACATAAAAAAGGCAATTTTCCCTAGGCAAAAGGCATAAGCAGAAATGGGAAATGTAAAAATGCTGCACTTACAGGCCCAGGCATAGCTACAGTTCCAAGGGTCTGGGTGGAGCCATCCCAAAGCCAGGCTCTCCATCATCATCCTCTTCATCTCTGGGGAGATCCCAGGTCATGGACACCCAGCATCCCTGTTACAACGCGGTGTCACCCCGTGGGTGACATCCCTGCTGGTCCAGGGTGAGCTCCCAGCCCGGAGCAGCCAATCCCACCTGGCAGGTGTGTGGCAAATACTGTCCTTGGCAAGGACCCGCCCCTGCTGCCCACGGGGCCCAGCTGGCAACCCCCAAAATCCCAGTTCAGAGCCAGTTCCCCCCACTCTGCCCTGTCCTTGACTTCGCTCTCTGATGCCAGGGCTTCCTGGGGAGCAGGGACAGACCACGCTGAGGGATGAGCCGAGGGGCTGAGGCTGGAGCATGCCCCGATCTCATCTTTTATCCCATCTTTTATCCCTTTGTTTGAGCGCTGCCGGAAATGGGGAAGACACTGGGATTTAGCAACACTCCGAGGACACCTTTCCTTGGCTCGTTCGGGGTCGGGCACGGAACCGTTCTCCCAAACATCCCCTTTCCCGCGGGCACACGGGGAAAGCGCGGTTCCATCCTCTCCCAAAGCACTGGGTTTGTAACCAAAATCCCGCCAGCACCTCCGGACAATCCCCGCCAGGCACACGCGAGGATTGTCCCTCCTCTCCCAGCTCTCCACCGCTTTCCCTTTCTCTCCTTCTCCGTCTCTTCCCTTCTCCCTCGCCCCGGGAGCTCCTTGGCTCCGCTCCCCGCATTCCTGCGGGCCGTTCCTCGGGGCTGGGGACGCACCAACTCCGCGTTCAGGCGGGGCCGGGAAGCGAAGCCAGCGCGGCCGGGGATTGTTGTGCCCCCAGCTGCAGTACCCGGCCCGGGGGAACAAAGGCGCCTTAGAGGAGCCACTGGGCTGCCGTGGCCCTTCCCCGGCGCGCAGGAACCCACCAGATAACGAGGGCAAAATTAAAAATGCCCGAGCGATCGCGGGGGTATCAGGGCTGGTGAGAGCCCGGAGGAGAAGGCTGCTCCCGGCGCTGCCGACAGCCACGGGCACAAAGGGACGAGCGGCTCTGTCGCTTTTTGGGGTTTTGCAGCGTCCTCGTTGCTGAGGGAGAGAGAAAAGTTCCGTTTTGGAAGGAAAGCCGGAGCGGGGAGCGATGCCGGGCCCAGGCAGAGCTGTGGTGCTGGGATGAGCATCCCTGGGGTTTGGCAATTCCAAATCCTTCTCCAGGCGACTCCAGCCCTCGGGGTGGTGTGACCAGGAGGTGTTGGAGCCGGCTCAGGAGTGCAGCCCCTCGGGCACGGCTCGGTTCTCATCCATGGGATGATTTCTCAGCCCAGTTAATTCCTGCTCTGCTCCTGGGTTCCTTCTCGCGGCACTGACACAGCCCCAGCCAGGTGGAACCTAAAAAGGTGTGAGGGAATTAATCAACAGCCCGGAGGATCCTTTGGTTCAGGTGGAAAAATCCCAGGCTCTTGGCTAGTGAAAGCCAGGACTGCAATTAGCCAGGGCTAATTACCAGGCTAATCACCTCCCTGCCCGTAACAGCGTGCTCCTCCTCAGCTGAATGGATCCCAGGAGCACAGAATTCCCAAATCCAGGCTCACAGCATGAACAGCCATCCCCTCCATCCCCAACAGCACCACGGGATGGAACATCCCCAGGCACCTGCAGCAGCAGCCAGAGAAATTCCAGCCCTCTCCTTGCCTTGGCTTCAGACCCCACCAGCCCCGCTCCCATCGGTGTCAGGCACATTCCGTAAGTGTCACCTGCAGGAATTCCATCAGCTCCTTGGGACAACGCCTGTCCAGCACACCTGGACACTCCCAAGGAGTCAGCTCCATGTGCTGTGCCCTCAGCTCCCACCAGATGCTCCCCACGGATCCTTCCTGCAATCCCAGGCTGGGGTTCCCAGCAGTGCCGTCCATGCTCCACCATCACCCCAAGTCCGGATTTGTAGAGTGGCAGGCTGGGAATTCCAGCTGGGAAAAGCACCGGGGAGATCCTATGGAAAAGGCTCTCCTGGTGAGGCCAAATGGGTTTTTTTGGCAGGATGGCTCAAAGCCAAACCACCACAACAGGCTGAGGTGAAAAAACGGTGTCGGGAGCATTGCCCAAGTGGAATTTTCCGGACAAATCACCGAGATGTTTGCAAAGAGTTTTTCAAACCCAGACAGAGCCAAATTCCACCCCATCCCTGTTACATAAGATAATTAACAGGAATACAGCTCTGTGGTTATGCAAGAAATCTGGGGGCACTTTCTGTTCCAGTTTCACCTCCCCTTTAATCACCTTTTCCTCGCAGGTAACGCCGTTTCCTCGCCCTGCACTCGGTGTCACCTCGTTAAACCCGAGCCTGAAGCCGGTGTTATTTATTTATTCCACCTGATAAAAGCAGGATATTGCTCCCTGTGATAACACGGGGTCATTCGCAGAGAAGCCTCTCTTGGCAAACTTTTAATACCAGGAATAACACCCATATCAGATCCCAGATAAAAGCTGTCATATCCCAGCCCCAGCCCTGGCCTTCGAGGGGCTGTAATTACCTTCTGTTTGGGTCCAGGGGGGTTGTTTTGTTTTGTTTCCTTAATTGTTGCTCATAAAAACCAAGGCAGAAAATTAAATTAGTTCAGTGCAATTTAGCACGAGCTTTATTCAGAGGTGAGGCTGGGTTAAACCCCGCTTGTGGTGTGGGTTAAACCCTGCTTGTGGTGGGCCTTGAGCTCAGAACTGGGTATGGATTGTTGGGATAACATTGTCCCATATCCTCCTTTCCTGCAGGGAAGGATGCAGGAGGAGCTGGGGGCAACCCTTGGCCCCCAAAACTGCTCCCAGAGCAAGCACCTCCATCCTTTTCCAGGTGGGAACCACCCTGGCAGTGTCAGTTTGAGCAATTCCCATTAAAGCCAAAAAAGAAAAGGGTGAATTGAGGGGAAAAAATACAATAGACCCAAGTTAGAGTGGCCTTCTTGACCCCATCCAGCTGAGTCTCTCTGCATGTCAGACCCAAAAATGAGTTTTTCCTGCTTCCTCAGGCTGCCCCAGTCCCAGCAGAGCTCCAGGGACAAACTGGGGCAATGTGTGCCCAGCAGATCCCAGTTCCTGCAGGACTGGAAGGGCCTCACTGACCCCAAATCTCTCCTCCCACATTTATATTCCACCAGCACGAGCCAGCAGAGAATCGGCTGCAAAACTCGAGGGCAGCGGGGTTGTTTTAAAATCAGAAGAAGCCTTGAATGAGCTTTTCCATGAATTTATCTGGCGAGTTTGGCTTTTTCCTTTGCATTTCTTTGGGCATCTTTGGCTTTCTTTGGGGCAGGGAGGCAGCAGGGGTGCCAGCGAGGGGGGGCATCGAGGCAGGGAAGCCTCTGCGAGGTGCCAGAGGCACGATAAGCCCGGTTTAACCCTTCCCCAGAGCTAAAGCCCAGTGTCAAGGCGTGCTGCCAGCTCTGCCATCAGCCGGGCAAACATCCCTTCCCGGGGAGAAATCAAAGGCCGGCCACACCCCGGCCAGGCTGCAGTGTTTAACTCCCCGATTCCCAGGCGAGCGGGGCTGTCCCGGCAGGTTCTCCACAGCCGGGTCTCTCCCCAGACATTTGTTCATCCAAGAAAACCCTGGCTCTGTGTGTTATCCCTGGATTTATTTATCCCCGGATTTATTTATCCCCGGATTTATTTATCCCCAGATTTATTTATCCCCAGATTTGTTTATCCCCGGTGGGCCCAGGGAGCCGCTCCGCAGGGTCCGCGGTGTCCCGGCCCTGAGCATCCACAGGGAATGTTCTGTTTGCTTCTCCTCCCGCCCCATCTGCCCTGGGCAGCCCCCAATCCCAAAGAATGCCAGGGCAAAACCACAGGATGCTGCTGATCTCACCAGGTGGGAAAGGAGAGGGCTCAAACCGCTCCCTCCGTCCTCACCCTAAAGCAGGGATGGAATTCCCCACGGGAAGGGGCACAGCAGGGAGGTCTCTCCCTTCAGGAACTCTTTAAAAAAAAGCCCCAAAGCCACTTATTGAAGGCTCCACAAGCCCAGGCAGCTCCTGCCAAGGACGACAAGGCCTTTTGGCTGCCAGTACCATGAGCCACAGCACATTTTCATTCCAGGAGAGGATTTTTGCAGCTTTCCCTGATCATCCCAGTGCCTGGAGGAGATGGGGGATCCAATCCCCTGCTCCAGCAGTGTCCTTGTGCCATCACCCCTTAACGCCCCCAAACATTTCAGGCTGAGCGCAGCTAAGCTCAGGATTAGCCCTCCAAGTGCTATCACTCATGAGGAAAAATCTACGCTCATATTCTGGGAAAAAAATTACTTTTTTTCCCAGATTGGGCAAAAGAAAGGTTAAAAAACACCATCTGTCATGGTGGGGATTTTTCCCGCCTATTTCTCTGTCCTTTCCCTCGTTAAGGGGAAGTGGGGAGGAGGAGAATGTTCATTTGAAGCTCACCCCACGTTTTATTAATTGATGGCAAATAATCCACAGATAAAGCGCACAATAAATGTTTTAATGAGAACATATGGTGGGGAAAATTGAGAGGACCAAGCCTCCGGAGAGTTCCTGGGGAGCAGAGCTCCAGCAGGAGTGGGAAAAGGGAATTCTGAATATTCCTCAAAGGGACAACAAGGAAAAGGGTGGAGAGGGTGGAGCTCTGCTCTGCTCTGTCCTGAAGGAATGCCCCAAAATCCCAGGGCTCACAGTGGGTCAGAATTCCCCGTGACTCACCTGTCCCCTGGCTCCAGGGGTTTTCCTTGGAATCAGCTGGTTGGGAATGGGCTTAAATAAGCTGCTCCTAAAGAACAAGGGGAGTTTAGGCCCACGTGGCCACCTCGGTGATGGAATGGTTTGGGTGGGAAGGGGATTAAAGATCATCCCCTTCCAGCTGCTCATCCCATCCCAGCTGCTCATCCCATTCCAGGTGTGCTCAGCACCCACCAGTGGATTTACGGAATCCCAAAAAGACATNTCTGACTTTGTCAGTGGTTCCTTTTTCATGCTATTTCATTTATTTATTTTCTTTTTCTATTAAATTGTATTTCTGACTTAGACTCTCTCAGTGGTTTGTTTTCAAACCAGCACAGAAGGCTGGAGGTGGTGCCGGGGCTCTGGGCTGGGAACAGGGTGGGGATCTGCTGGACTCGATGACCTTGGAGGACTTTTCCAGAGATGATTCCCCATCCTCTGTCCCTCCTCACCCCTGATCCTTAACCTGATCCCTAAGAAGCCACATCCACAGGAAACGTGGGATTCCACAGGAAACACAGGATTCTTCCAGGCACAAAGTGCCTTAGGAGCACAGGCCCCTGCTCATGCTGGCACCTCAAAATATCCCATTATAGCAGATCCTTAAACAATTCCCCTCTCCAGATATCCCAGGTCTTCAAACAATTCCATCTCCAAATATCCCATCATAACATAGATCCTTAAGGAATTCCATCTCCAGATATCCCAGGTCCTTAAACAGTTCTACCCTCCACATCAAACATCCCCAGGCCACGAATCCCCCCTTTCCCTGCGATCCTGGGAAAACAGAGTCCTGCAGGATCAGCTCCAAGGATCCCCAGTACCACCAGCACATTCCAGTGCTCCTGAACTGATTCCACATCAGCCAAACTCGACCCTGACAGTTGGGAAATCCCTTTCCAGGACATGGGATTTGGGGAAGGAATTTTGCCTTGAATCCCACGGCTCTGGGTGATCCAAGGCATTGAGAATCCCCTGGAGGGGCGTGGATGCACCCTGGGGGTTTGGGTTTATGCAAGGCAGGTGTCCCCAAAAGCCATCAAACTGTCACTTTAAAAGATAATTAAATCCCTCATTAATTGGAAGTAAGGAAATAAAGGCATGAAAAAGGTTTAAAATATAATTAACACCCTTGTTAAATGGAATTAAAGAAATAAAGTCCTTAAAACAGCATCTGGCACTGACAGCGCTGGAGTGCACCTGAGAAAATCGCTCCCCTCCACCAAAACTCAGCTCTCAGGTGAGAAAATCAAGGACTCACACAATTCCAGGAGCTGGAGCTTTCAGGAAAGCTCCTTGCATTCCCAGCCCATCCATATTCCTTGGCCCCGCTGGATCCCATCAGGAGACCCGGCCAGGGCACCTCGGGCCAGGGCTGGAGGAGCCAATTTGCACCTGTAACCCCTTTCCTGGGGGCAGAGGGGGAGACAGAGGGAGCTGGGGTTCCAAAGCACCTCATCCCAAAATGAAGCACCCCGCACCTGCCTCTCCCAGCTTTTGGGGACTTCTGCCAAACATTTTTAAGACCCCAAGGATGTGGACAAACAGTTGTGGGGCAGGAACACACTGGAGGGGTATAAAATATAAAATCCGGATATTTTTCACCTGATCCAGGGTGCTCCCATTCTCCAACAACCCCGGAAACCCAGAATTTTTGAAGGTGTGATCCCAAAATTGCCACCATCCCACACCTGGACCAGTTGCTCCTGCCCCGGGCCATGTGGGGAGCCCCAGCCTCCCAATCCCAGCTGATCCCAGGGCCCGAGTGGGATTCCAGCAGGATTCCTTTCATTCCTCACACGGACTTTCACCACCCAAACCAAACAGGGGGGTCAGGGTGGCGTTCCCACGCTTCCCAAGGTCCCTTTTTATTGGTTTTGTGACAAGAGATGTCAAGGACATGCCAGCGGTGGCCTCGTGGGGTGGCCCTGGGGACACGCTCCTTTCCCTCAGGGGATTCCTCCCCAGCACAGCACCTGGATCTGGAGACCTCTGGGATCCCCACCCTCCAGAAAACCCCCAGAGCCCCCCAGATCATTCAATTCATCATCAAGCCAATCCCACTGTGGATCACACACCATGTTTCCCCAGATCTGGAGTCCCCAGCACTGGTTTTGCTCTGTTTATCCACAAAAATGCAGACTCATTTCCCTACAGCAGCTGGGTTGGTCCTCCCCGTTCCCAAGCAGATCCTAAATTCACCCTCCAGACCCCCAGATTTTCTCTGTGTGAGACTTTCCAGTGGAGAAAACATGAATTTATGGGAGGAAAGCTGAGGACTGGGCTGGGGCTTTTCCCAACTTCCAGACCTGGACACGTCCCCTTCGTGAGGGAAGAGCAGAGCCCCCACCCAGCCCTGTGCTCCCGGAATCAGCCCCGCTTGGGTGTCCCCTCATTCCTGCCCGTGCTCCAGGAGGTCTGGGATCACCAGGGAGAAGCTGAGAAAGACAAAGCTGAGAGGGACTTGCAGACTTTCACATCCCCTCTCCAGGTGGGAGGGGTGCAGGCCCTGAGTTCTCAGTTTTCCTCCAAGGTTTGCTCCGCGTTTTTTACGGAGCCGCTCGAGGCGCGGCCGAGAAGTTTCTCCAGCCCCGTCCCTGCGGCTCCCCACGGATTCTAGGAACTGCCCCCCAGCCGGGCAGGGATCTCTCTGCAACCTCCCCACCTCGCCCTGTGCTTCTTGGGCTCCGTCCAAGCCTCGGCCCGGGAATATTTGTGTGTCCCGACCCAAATGAATGGAGCTGCTGAGCTGAGCGCCCGAGCAAAAGCCCGCAGGACAATCACCCCCATTGATGGTGCTGCTGGAGAGGCTCCCACAGCGGAGCCCTCCTGCTCCGAGCCGTCCCTGCCATGGGATGGGGCAGCCTCTGCTTGGGATCTTCCTGGGGAAGAGCCTGGCAGGCTCAGGGAGGGCTGGAGTCTCCTTTGGAGCAGCCACCACGGAGCTCAGAGCCCGTGTTCCTTTGGGGAAGGGAATGCACGCGCAGACAATTCCCTGCTGGACGCTCAGTCCACGGACACCGAGCTCTGGCCCCGGCTGGGTCCAGCCCGAGTGACCCGAAGCCAGGCTGGCTCCGTGTCCCCCGGCTGCCCAACGCTCTCCTCGGGCCATGCCAAGCAAGGAGTGGATCAGCTCCCAGGGCCACGCTGGATTTGGGAAGGAGGAACCTCCCCAAGGGAGCACACTCAATAGGGGCAGCCATTGACAGGGGAGAAACACTAAAAAATCCCAAAAAACCTGCGGAGATGTCGATTTTCCAGCTGCTCCCTGGCTCTTTGCTGCCCAGAACCACACTTCAAACACGATTTTATGATGCAAACAGGCAGAAAGCTCCTGCTGGGAGCTTGTGGGACCAACTGCCCACTTCGAGAGGGAGGAAGAGCCCAGGAGGACACCAGGGCTTGGAGCTCCTGGGAGGCTGAGCCAGGGCCAGGCCTGGCTTGGCTCTGGCTGCAAACCACAGCTCGGAGCCATTGCTGGTGCCCATCTGCACGGGAAAAAGCAAACACATCAATAGGAACGGCTGTGAATGGCAGAAAACCACGCTGGAGAACTTTTCCCACTGGTTTGGCTTCTCCTGAGCCCTGGAAGCTGAGCTGGGCCACAGCCAAGGCTTGGCCAGAGCCACCAGGTGGGCCACTCGCCCACCTCCATCTGCTCCCACCCACGTTTGGGGGAACAAGGCAGAGGCTGTGCTCCTGCAGCTTTGGAAAATCAGTAATAAAATGCCAATTGCTGGGTCAGAGCTTCTGGGTTTTTTTAAAAAAATTGAGTTTGAGTGACACAAACTCCCCTGTACAAACTCATCTCCCACGGGACAGTTTTGCTTTCTGCTGAGGACCCAAAAAAACCAAGGTGAGCCAGAACTGTGCTGGGTGCCCAACCTGAGAGGTGCCACACACAAAAAAAATGCAACTTCAGCCGTATTTTTACTTCTTTTCTTAAAGCTGTGCCGTGTTCTCCTGGATCTGTCCTGGCAGCTTCCAAAGTTATTGGGATCAACTGAATTTTTAGCCAATTTTAAGCCTGTTTGGGAAAAGATGGAGCTCCTGAAGGATGGAGTTCTGTGACAGAGGATGGCCAGGGAGAAAGAGGGAAGCCTGTGGATGTGGTGACTGGGAAAGCACGTGGATGAATGGGATGGAAGAGATTTACCCAGACAGGGCTCCTGGGAACACCTCGGAAATGTGAAAAGCTCTTCCCAGTCTGCCCTGCTAACAGAGGGAGAGCTCCTCGTCCTCCTTCAGCCTTTGGAAGAAATGGGATGGGATGGGATGGGATGGGATGGGATGGGATGGGAGAATTTTTTTTCCCAGCACTCCTGAGCCAGATGTGCAGGACCTGCCCACCAGCCCTCATGTCTCATGTCACACCCATCTCCTCCAAAAAGCCTGGCCAGGAGCTCTGACGCTCCTGGAGCCACATTCCTGCAGTCTGGGAACTCTCCAGCACGGAAAACATGGAAAAATAACCCTAAAGAGGTCACACTGTGTTGCTCACAGGGATTCAAAGCCCAGCAGTGCCAGCACTGATCACCCTGCAATTACCAGCACATTCATTAGTGCAGTTCACCCTCCTGGAGATGGCAATTGGAGCACACAAAAGCAGAGACAAAATTGAGGTTTTCCCGATGGTTAAACCCAGGGAAGGGATTTAGGAGCTGAACTCCTCCGTGCTTCCTGAGCCCCCGTTCAGGAGTCAGATCTCGATCTGAAGTTGGCGGCTTGGGCCCGGTTCAAGAATCACAAATTACCTCGAGTTATTATTGTTATTAATAAAAAGGGTTATTTCAGGCAGGAGCCCCGAGGTTCATTGTGATCTGCACGCTTGGAGCAGGGCTGGGGGGAGCAGTGGTGTTCCCATCACCTCCAGCAGCTCCCGGGGCCGAGCTCCAGGGTGGGAACCTGCCCCGAGCAGGGGATTGTGTTTGAGGAGCTGGAACCCTCTGGTGGATTGGGCCTCAGGGAATTCTCAGTGGCTTGTTGACACTCAGAGGCCCAAGGTAGATGGAGCAGGGAGTGCCCAAAAATGAGCCATGGAACAGCTGAAACCTCCCTCCATCAGCACTTCTTATCCCATCCCTCCATCAGCCCTTCCTCATCCTCCATCCCATCCCTCCATCAGCCATTCTTTATCCCTTATCCCATCCCTCCATCAGCCTTTCCTCATCCCATCCCTCCACCAGCCCTTCCTTATCCCCATTCCTTATCTCATCTTCCCACTGACAGTCCCCCCCTGGGCACAGCAAGGGCACAGTCCCTTGGCCAAGCTCTGTCTGCACAACCAAAAACCGCCCTGGAAAGCTGATCCTGAGCTGAATTTCCTCCTCTGGCCCTCAGAGCCAGCAAAAACCCTCCCCCAAATCACAGCTGCTGTGTTCCCTCCTTGTGCAGAGAGGATTAAAAACCAGGATCCTGCAGGACACACAAGGACACTTTTCCTGCTCCTTTCCAGCTATCGTCGCTCTCCCTCCCCTTTTTCACTGGGCAGAAACGCCCCTGGTTTGACAGTCCATGAGGGTTTCCACACCTTCTCCCCTCCCTGGGTGGCAGCAGGGTGAGGAGGGACCCCGAGCTGCCCTCTGCTCCCATGGGAATCCTCTCCCAGTGTCCCCCTGCATCCCACAGGGCGCTGTTTGCTTTGGATGCCACTCCGGGCTCGGGGTGACTCAACCTGACCTTTCCTGTTTTCCCAGTCCTCGGCCTCGGGTCAGGCACAAGATGTTGGAAATTAATCCCCGAGCTGGATCGGGGACATGGATCTGGTGGGAGCCTCGTTGTCCCAGCTGAGCGAGGACCCCTCGAGCTCTGCTAAAACCCCTTCCCGGGGCTCTTCCAGCTGCCGAGGAGGCTCCCGGGGCAGAGCCGGCCCCACCCCGGGGCGGCGGAAGGCACTCGGCATCCTCCAGGGTCGCATCCCAAGGTTAATCCCCAGGACTGCCGGGGCTCAGCGTGGATTCCCCCGGGAGAGCAGCGCCAGGCTGGGAGTTATGGGACAGAACTTCCTCAGGCCCACCAGATCCCCCGAAACCAGCCCCAAAACAGCCCCAATGTGCCTGGAGAGCCTTGCCAGGCAGACAGGTCTCTTCCCACACAAGGACACTCCATGGTCACCCCGCTGTCCTGGCCTTTTCTCTCACAAAAGCTGCCAGACCAGTAGGACTGGATTTGATTCTCTTCAGGGGATTTCTGAAGGTTTTTTCAGGTTTTTTTTCCCTGTCCCCAAATATATCCCTCCCAGCCCAGTCACACAGCAAATATGTGGGTGTTGCTGTGCACTTTTGGGTCGCTGGGGAAAGCTCAGATTTGCCACCTTTTTGGGGTTTGTTGTTTCAAGGCTGGAACCCCTTGGAAATGATTTGGTCTGACGCCAAACCTGGAGCATTCGATGCCAAAAGACAAAATAATCTGATTCTGGTCAGCCTTTGAGCCAATTGAGGACAAATGATAAGGTGGCAGATAAGCAAATAATTAAATAAAAGCCCATGAGGAGCCACATGTGCAGCAGGAAAAAGGATCCCACTTTCCCATGGATAATCCTCGGGGCCTGTGGATTCCCTGTGCTCTGGGACAGGGGGAGTGCACGTGGCTGTTCTATTTCTCAGCAGGGCTTAACCGAATCTCCACAAATTATCAAAAAAAGGATCCCTTCGACATCCTCAGTGTCGAATTTGGCTGGAATTGGAGCTGGAATTGGAGGAGGGGACACAGATCCATCCCACACCAATCCTCGTCCCCCTGCCTGGACGGAGCTCAGACGCACAAAAAGGACGCTCAGAAACCTCAGAGATTTCCAAAACCAGCCTCAAGTGTTCTCTGAAGAGCAAACATTCCCCTCTGCCAGGCCCCGGGGCTGGGGGCAGGAGGACGATCCCATCCCAGAGCCGGGAGCTGATCCCAAAATCCTCCTTTGTTTCTCAATTCCGTGTTTTCTCTACCGGTTTTTTTGCTTTAGGGTTTTTTTTTCCCTTTTTCTTCTCTTTTTTCTGCTGTCAGGTAACAATACCTCCTTTCAGGCCCTGCCAAAGCCCTGCTCGAGCCCACTCCGATAAGAGCTGGCAGCAGAGGTAACTGCCATCAATATTTTGGTGAATTTTAACTACCTGAGGACAGCCCGGGGGGGATCGCGGCAACCGGCTGCGAGCACCTGGGCTGTGTTTAAAAGCACCACTTCCAAACTCATCTCCCTGCCCAGATCCCCCTGAATTCCCGGTAAATCTCTCTCCAGCGGCTGCAAAGTCAGCGCTTAGAGCCGGGACTAAGCCTCCAGCCGCGCTCCGCACCCAGGTACGTTCTCCCGGCGCTTCTTTCCTTTGTTCCACTAAAATATTCCCATCAAACCCGGCTTTGTTTTGGAGGAGTGCGGCGAGCGGGGCTCGCAACCCGGATTTCTCCAGCGCAGCTGTCAGAATTCGATGTTAAAATTAAAAAAGAATAAACCGAGCAAGCGGGGGTGCGTTTTTTTCCCCCGAGGGCTGCGGGGATGTCACCGGGATTTGGGGAATTTTGCTGGGTGGCAGCACCTGTTTTCCTCCGGTTCTCCCCAGTCCGAAATGGGTTTGGATGTTGTGTAGGAGCCCGGGATTAGGATAAGGAGCGGTTGGAGCCTGACAGCAAATGAAACTCCACGCCAAGGTGCATTTACACCCTTCGGAGCCACATTTATAATCGGCTTTTTCCTCCCGAAAACTCCGCGATGTTCTGTCAGGCAGTCGGAGACTTTCTGTGTTCTTTTTGAGACCTAGAAAACATTTCTCGGGGGAAAAAATAAAATTAAAAACTCGGGAGCTGGAGGGTGTTATGCTCAGAATAAACTTTTCCCCCTTAGCAGCAGGATGAAGGTTTTTTTCCCCAAAAAAAAAAAAAAACCCAAATCTGATTTTTGCCAAGCTAAATGGTCAGAGCGTGTTTCTGATCTGTCACAGGTAGGAGAGACAGAGGCAGAAAATGCAGCGCTCCCTGCCCTCCTCATTTCTGGGGTTTGTATCTTCTTCTCCCTTAATTTTAACACCCTGAGTGTTATTTTTGCTCTCACCATAAGCTCTCACGGCTTTTTTTTTGCCATTTCTGCGAAGGAAAACAGAATAAAAGCTGCTCCTCTGCAGTCTCATTATAAAACTGAGAGGAAATTAATTAGCTAATTAAAGAGCAACTCTGTTGATGAATTTTACAGCGATTTAGTGAGGAATTAAACCAGCGGCTCCCAGGCTCGTCCTGCCTGTTGGAGGCTCCGGGTTGGGATGGAGACCTGGAGCTCCATAAAATCGGCTGGAATTTCATTTCAGCACCTCCCGAGCGAGGTTTGGGGTCCTCAGCCCCTTTGGAAACTCCTTTAATTATCAGGGCTGGAATGGGAAGCTCCATGGATGGAGATCTCGGGGGTGCAGCCCCCACCCTCGGTGCCGGCAACGCCAGCACCAAAAACGGGCACCTTGGAATTGTCTCCGAGGGCTTTTCTCGTGGGAAAGGGACTCTGGAGCCACCTGGGGCCGGGACAGAGCCCCCTCAGCATCCATGGGGAGCAGGAAAGTGGCACCTCACACGTGGCACAGCTGGGAAAAGGCTCAGCACTCACTGCCAGGGTCATGTCCTGCCCCTACAGCACGGACAGGCACGGCCACATCCAGCAGCAGAGGCAAAATACCCCAAAAATCCACAAAAATCTACAAAATACCCCAAAAATCCACAAAAAATATCCCAAAAATCCACAAAAATCCCCAAAAATCCCCAAATTTGAACAGTGTGAGCCCAAAACGTGGCGGTCTCAGCACTCCCAGAGTGGCATCGGGAACAGGAGGGGACTCAGCCCTGAGGAAAAAATAAAATAAAACCCACAAAAAATTAACTAAACTCTCAGATGTGGTTTCAAATGGATGTTCTGTGTGGAATAAAGGATTTTCAGAGCCTGGGCACAACGTCCTGCACGGGGCAGGGGCAGCCAGGCCCAGCCTGAGGCCTGCCTACGTGAGCCTGGCTTTAAAGCTGTGTATGCACAGCTCCAACAAATCCCTGTTTATTGCTCAGCAGAGCAAACTGCGGGGTTTTTTACATAAATAATCCCCGTGTAAATAAACTCCCCACCCTGAGCAAACTCCGAGGGATCCCGGTGCAGATTTCTCTATTTTTCAAATAAATCATCCTCCCACCCACCCCTCCGTGGAGCTGGCAGCTCCAATTTCCAAATCACTGCGGGGCTGGCAGCTGGAAACAACCCAAACAAACAAATTTTACAAGTTCCAGAAGTCCAAAACCCCTCCCCAAACCCACCCTGCCGAACACC
>VZRX01021436.1:0-19722 GCA_013398075.1 Notiomystis cincta | reverse complement strand
GGGCGGCGCTGGTGCCCCCGGGCAGGGTCGCACCGGGGGTGTCGCCGCGGCGCCGGGTCCAGCCCGCCCCTGCTCCGCTCCATCCCCCGGCGATCCCGGGGGTCCGGTACCCGCAGTCCCCCCCGGTCAGGGCTGGGGCCGCCGCTCGCAGCCCCTTTCCCCGGCACAGCAGAGCGAGTCCGAGCATCGCCAGGCGTCGGGAAAGCTTCTCCCATCTCCTCTCGCTCGTGTTTCCCCCCGGGCGCTGCAGGTCCTCACTCCTCGCCACCCCAGGGCCCTTTCTGCCTCTTCCCCGAGCATCCCGGATTTTAGGCGGATTCTCCTGTCGATAATTCCGCGGGTTGGTTTAGCCGCGGATGTTACCGGGTTGTGTTTCTCAGGGAAATGGAGCAGGCAAGCAAGCGCAGCATTCCTGGCTCCTATCGCCGTGCTGGAATAGCAGCCTTTGCCTCTTCCCACTCTCCATCCAGAGTACTTTTGTGCCAGTTCCTTAATTCACTTGCAAAGCGGATTGAGCTAAAACCTGACAAAAGGTGCTCCAATTCCCACGGCGTTCGCACAGGCAGCGGTTGCAGAGGAGCAGCTGCTTTTTCTGTTCCTGCCCTGCCTTACCCTGAGATGAGCTTTTTGGGAAGGAGAAAAGAGCAACCGGGAAGGCAGAGGATGACAGGAGAAGGCAGAGTGCCTGTAAAATAGATGGAGAGCGGAGCCGTGCCGGGCTCTGCAGCACCCAGAGCACAAGGAGGGAATGAGGAGCACTGGAACCGGAGCGGCTGGACCGGGAAGTGACCGGGAGCGGGGATGTTTGGTGGCCTGGTGAACACCAGCCTGGGCCTGGCAGAGCTCCTGGCTGCTGCTCAGTTTTGTGGATGATGGAGACCCCAAAACCCAGCTCCAGCCCCGATGCAGGTGACACCATGGGAAAAGCCCCATCCAGGCAGGGAAAGTTCCTGCAAATCTCTCCATCAAAACGTGAAGCATTAAAACCAAAAAGCCCTCCAAGAGCAGAGTTGCCCAGCAGTGATATGGTGGTGTGTGGGTTAAAATTCAAAATACAGGTGGTGAAGCCTGCAAAAGCCCTTTGGGAAGTGGGGGGCCCTTAGGGTTGCTCTGCACCCCAAAGCTCTGCCCTTCACTGCTGCTCCATCGCCCCTTGCAGGATGGAGATGGGATAAAACCCCGGCACCCCGGGGCACGGCAGGGAACGTGGTGCACGTCCTTTAAATAGGAGAATAATTGAAGATGAGCTGGGGAGCTGCCAGTTGGGCAGCCTGGGATTGATCTGGTTTAATTTTGTGCTGATGTTTTTATCACTGGCGCTCCTGTGGCACTCACAGAGGGGAGGTAATGGAGCTGCTGCCTCTTGCTGCTGGAGGACTGGCAGAGTTTGAGCCAGAGCAGCTTGGAGAGGTGATTTTTGGTCCACCCAAGATTTCTTACGGTTTTCAGATGGCAAAAACCCCACTCAGGTGTCTGCAGCCTTTCCCAAAGTGCTTTGGTTGTGGGCTGATTTTGGGGGAAGAAACTCTCCAATGCCCAGCCTGCAAAACAGCTGGATGAGCATCCCGAGAGCAGCTTCAGGAGAGAGTTGCCTTAAAAATCAGTAGATTTTGCTTTTATCCTGCCCTGTTGGAGGAGGGAGCACAAGGACAGGGGCTGGGTTGTGTCTGGCCTGCCCTGGGCATCGATGCCCAGNGAGCTGGGATGTGGCTGTGCTGGGCAGAGCTGGGACGTGGCTGTGCTGGGCAGTGCTGGGAGGTGGCTGTGCTGGGCAGAGCTGGGCAGAGCTGGGATTTGGCTGTGCTGGGCAGTGCTGGGATGTGGCTGTGCTGGGCAGTGCTGGGCAGAGCTGGGATGTGGCTGTGCTGGGCAGAGCTGGGACACATCCCAGGCTTGGGCAGGTCCTGCCCCATCTCCTGCTGCTGCTGCCAGGCTCAGCCTTTCCGGGGGATGCGCTTCTGCTGATCCCTGGCTGAAGATAGCAGGGCCAGGGGCTTTTTTCCTATTTTGTAGTGTTTAGAGCTCAGGAATGTCTGCTTTTATTAGCTGTGCTAATCCTGCCTCTCCAGAGAACTCATCCCTGGCTCCAAGGCCCAAACCTAATCCCTGCTCTTCCCTCCTGGGCCCGAATTACCGCTGGACTCACAGACGGACACGGCACCAGCTGCACTCAGCATTTAAAGGATTTCAATCCATGTGTTTGGGATGGATTTCTCCCAACTCCTGGCTGACGGATCACTCCTGTTCCACCCCCCCCCAGCATCCCACCAGGGAGCAGGTGGCTCCTCTTCTCTCTGAGGAGCTGGAGGTGCCATAAGGCAGGAGGAGTTGGGCTGCTCCGGCAGCTCGGAGCCGCGTGGCTGCTGCATTCCCATCCCCGGGACGGGAGCGAGCTGTGGGAAGGCCTGGGAATAAGCTGGGAATGTGAAGCACGTGGCCGAGCGCTGTGTGTGGGCAGCAGCGATTCCCCTGGGGGTGGCCCAGGTGGGGCTCCTGTCACCAGCAACATCTCCCCACGTCCCCAGTCCCCCAGCTCCCAGGGAAGGGAAGTGGGAGCCAAGTGAGGCCATCCCCGGGCTTGTCCCCAGTGACACTGACTCACCACGAGGCTACAAACCCCTCTGTGCCTCAGTTTCCCTGGTTGTACATGGCTGAGGGCCGGAGGCCTGGCTTTGGAGGGTCCCTCAGGCAGCCAAACCCCTGCTGTCCATGTGTGGCTGTGGAGCAGTGATGGGACTGTCTGAGCAGGCAGAGGCAGCATCATGGAGCATCCTGCAGGATCCCCCCAGTCCGTGGGGTGCAGGGAGGGTGGAAGGTGCTGCCCGAGCCCAAAGGGCCGCCCTGTGAGTGCTGGAAAAGCCCCAAAGCAAACAGGCGAGGGCAGAAATGCTCAGAGAGGAGATGTGAGAGGAGATGAAAAGCAGTAAATCCCACAGGAAGGCCTGGAAACGCTGCTGAGAGCCACAGTGGCTGTGGGAGGGAAACACATTCAGGCTCTGGGCACCCCTCGGTCGGCTTTTGTGTTTGTGAAGGTTTTGGAGGGTTTACCCTGGAAGACAGAGCAGCACAAAGAACCACAAGGTTCAGCTCAGGGGTTGTGGGACCAGGGGTGCAGGAGTGAGACAGGCTGGACCTGGGCCTGGCTCGCCGTTGGCAATGGAATGTGCTGGATTCTCCTCCGGATCCCATTTGAGTCGTGGTGTTTTGGGGCTGGAGCCGGAACCCTGCGGGTGCCCCAGGTCTGTGGGGTGTCTGAGAGGGGGCTGAGACTGGGCAGGACAGGGGTGGCAAAGTGGGGAAATGGCCCCTGTGGTGGCAGAGCAGAGCCCTCCCCAGGCCCAGGCAGGGGCTGCCATTCCCTCTTTTCCGTGTGAGACGGGCAGGCCGAGCACAGCACCAAACTCACCCCGGAACAACCCAACGGCAGATCCGGGTGGAGAATTTGGGCAAACAGAGACAGCTTCACCAGGGATGAGTTAAAAACAAACCACAGAGGGTCTGGGCTGTGATCCTCAGGCTGCTGGGGTGCCTTGGCATCCACATGGGCACCCCAGGGCTGGGATCCCAGGCCGGGAGCAGGGGCAGGATCTGTCTCTCCAAGCAAAGCCGGACACAGCCCCAGCGTGTGCCCTCCTCCTTCCTCTGCCTCAGCCCAGCTCTTCCCTTGCTTCCCTGCCTTCCTCCCCCTGAATTTTTCATGCCACCACGAGCTCTGCTGCCGCTTGCAGCCCCATCCATCAGAAGGGTTTGGTTTTCAAAGCTGTCCCAGCTCTGCCTGGCTCAGATCTGGAGCACTGGGGCTCCTTGTTCAGCTCCCAATGTGCCAACCAAAATAGCAGCGGCCACATACTGGAGTGGAGAGGAACAAGTGTCACTGGGAATTAAAATGACAGATCCCAGCATCAAGGTCTCCGAGGGTTTGTGCTTTATTAAGCAACAGTGAGTTCATGGGAAAGGACTTTGACTCAGAGCACCGGTTGTGTCTACAAGAAAAGAGAACCAGGGACTATATTTAGGCTCAGGCTGTGATGGGGAGACAGGGCCAGGCACTGAGGGAGGGGAGCTGGGCATCCTCAGCTCCGTGGGGATGAGCTCTGGCCCTGCAGAGCAGAGTGGGGTATGAGGAGCAGGAGGTGGATACACCTCAGCTTTGGGATCATGGAATCCTCAATGATTTGGGATGGAAGGGACCTTAAAGATCCTCCAATCCCACCCTCTGCCATGGCAGGGACACCTCCCACTGTCCCAGGATGCTCCAAGCCCCATCCAGCTTGGCCTTGGGCACTTCCAGGGATCCAGGGGCAGCCACAGCTGCTCTGGGCACCCTGTGCCAGGGCCTCCCCACCCTCCCAGGAGAGGTGCTACAACAAGCTTGGCTGTTCCCTCCCCCCAGTGCTGTGGGGCAGGAGGGTTCCCCTCCCTGTGCAAGGGGCTGCTTGGGGGTCTTGCACCCCCAGCCCCACATCAGCCACAGCCAGGGGGGTGTGGAGTGGCTGGGAGAGCTCCTCTGAGCAGGATTCACCCCGGCTGGGACTCGTGCAGCATCCTCTGGGTTCAGGGAAAAGGGGGCCCCCGACCCTGCCCGAGGCTGAGTGGTCCTCACACGGCTCCTTCTCCCTTAAATGTGGTTTCCTGCTGATGGGGGTGATTTGACAGATCAATCCTTCCTCTCCTTGCCTCAGGGTCTGCCTCTTCTCACCGCCCCCTCCTATTAAAAATTCATTGTTTCTCCCAGATACTGTTGCTAGAGGGAGACAGGGAGAAATAAAGGAAGTTCTTGGAAAGGAGAAGAGAAAATGTTCAGTGGGAAGGGAATTGAGGAAAAATCCAAACCAAATATTGTCCCTCTCTGCCTCTTGGTGTTTGAGCCCAGGAGCTGTCCCTGCCCCAGAACAGGACCCTGATGTTCCCAGAGAGCTGTGTGGGACCTGGGGGTGTTTGGGTGCTGGGGATGCTCCTGCTCCTGCCAGTGTGTCCCACAGTGTGGGACACTGTGGCTGCTTCACAGAGCGAATTCCAGCGGGCACGGGAGGGAGGAAGCAGCAGGAGCAGGGACCTGCGGTGTGGGGGGGATGCTCCTGATCTCTGACTGAATTCCCGTCCTTGGCATCTCCAGAAAACTCCCCCCAAGGCACTGATGGCTCTTCCTGCTCAACTTGGCCGCTGTTTCAGTGCAGGAGGATGAGGGGGTTCGTTTGTAGACTGAGACAGTCAGGGGGGTGTTGCTGGCTGCTCTGTGGGATCAGCTCTCCAGGCTGTGTGCTGCCAGTGGGGATGGGGTGTGCCTGGACTGAGGGGACTCAGGCAGGCTTGGGAAGGCTCTTTCCCATCTTCTGGAGCCTCCTGAGCATGGTCCTCGTGGTGCTCCTCGCAGGGCAGCAGCAGCAGAGCTTTGCAGGGCAGAGCAGAGGAGCTGAAGGGCTTTCCCTGAGCACCCAGCCTCCCTCACCCCCATCTCCATGGTGGAATACCTCACCTTAGGTGAGCGGATTTGTCTTCCCTCAGGAAGAGCAGAAGGAATCGTTTCCAAGCCCTTCTCAATGGTGCAGCCAGAGGAGCAAACCATGAGGGTGCTCGGTGCTTCTGGCCTCTTTTTCCAGAGGGTCACCCGGGCTGACCTTCCCCATGCTCAGGACAGCTGGACACCAACCCTTCAATATTGGCACAAGGAGCTATTTTGTATTTTTCCATTTAAATCTCATTTGAAGGGGAGTCCATCTGGTTCCCTTTGTGCTGCCTGAGGAAAAAGGGCTTCTCTTGGGTCACTTTTCCACAGGGAGACCCAGGGGACGTGGCCAGGACCTGTGCCTGGTGCTGGGCTGGAGCAGGGCCCCTGTAACTGAGCAGTAATCAGGGCTGGAAAGGGAGCAGAGCCCTGTGACTGTAAATGGAAGGTGGAGTGGCAGAAATGAGAGAGAAACTGTGACCTTTTTCCATAAGCAGGAATATTAACCAAGTGTGACTAATGGAGGGGGGAGGAAATAATCCTGCCTTCCTTACTCCTTATTCCTGGGGCTGCTGAGGAGCCTCTGGCTGCTCCCAGGGAAGGGCAGTGGGTGATGCCAACATCCTTCCCAGGCATGCTCAGGGCTCTGGAAGTCATTCCAGGAGTTACTGTGGAGGCTGGACCCTCCACATTTCGGGAAGTGGTTTCTCCTCTTCCCTTCAGGGTCACTTTTACATCGAGCACCAGCCTTGTGGCAAAGCAATTCCCAGCGTGGGGAGTGTCCCAGTGGGATTTGGCACCACTGCCTTCCCCTGCCTTGCTCAGCCTGCAGCAACATCTGGAAACCTCTGGAAACCCAGGTGCAGGCTGTTGCTGCTGCAGTGACAAATGGGGCTGTGATCTGTTGGGTCAGGCTCATCCAGCACCAGACAATGCTGCTGGGTTTGAGGGTTTTTCCCATGCCCCGAGGTTCTCTCTGGCTGTTCGTGCTGGGCAGAGCTGTCCCCATACAGGGATCACTCCATGGCCTGGGGACCTGTCCCTGCTGCCTCAGTCCTGTGCCACTGGGACCTGGCTCAGCTCTCTCCACCTCAGCAACTTTCCCAAGATTCCTAAGAAACAGATCTTTTTTCCTCTGTTTCATTTTTAACAGCTCTGCCTCATTTCTCCCTCTGTTTCTCTCCCTGGGGTCATTTCTGGCTGTGCCCCCCAAAGCTGGGAGATGCTGTGTCCCTGCTGTGCTGCTGGGAACTGAACTTTTCCTCCTTCTTCCTTGAGGGTTTTCCAAATTTTCCCATTTACTTTTGCAGAAAGAAACTCTTTGGGGGCCTGTCACTGAGAGAGGATTTCAAATGAGCAGCCCCTGACACCTCCTCCATGATAATGTGTCATTCTTGTTGTTCCTATTTCAATAACTAAAGGTCAGATGGAAGCTCAGCTGTCTGGGAAGTCTGACATTAATTACAGTAATGAGCAAAACTCTCTGGCTTAATGCTCCTGGATACCGGGGTGGTGCAACACTGCCTGGATCTTGGGCATTATCAGGTGTCCTGGGGTCCATGGAATGATAAAATCCTAGAATATCCTGAGCTGGAACTCACAAGGATCACCAGTCCAGCCCCTGTCCCTGCCCAGACACCCCAACAATCCCACCCTGCCCATCCCTGGCAGCGCTGTCCAAACGCTCCTGGAGCTCTGGCAGCCTCGGGGCTGGGACCATTCCCTGGGGAGCCTGGGCAGTGCCAGCACCCTCGGGGGGAAGAACCTTTCCCTGAGCTCCATGCCAAGCCCTGACACAGCTCCAGCCGTTCCCTGGGCTCCTGACCCAGAGCAGAGCTCAGCCCCTGCCCCTGCGCCTCCCCTCGGGAGGAGCTGCAGCCCCCGAGGAGTCTCCCCTCAGTCTCCTCTGCTCCAGCTGAACGAGCCAAGTGCCCTCAGCCGCTCCTCAGAGCCTTCCCCAGCCCCGTGTCCCTCCTTTGGACACTCTCCATCAGCTTTGGATCCCTCTGATCCTGTGGTGCCCAGAGTGCCCCAGCACTGGAGGTGAGGCTGCCCCAGTGCAGAGCAGAGCAGGACAATCCCTCCCTGGGCCTGGTGCCCCCAGGACACGGTGGCCTTTGTGCTGCCAGGACACACCGGTGACTCAGATCCAACCAGGACCCCCCAGTCCCTTTTTGCAGTGGTCTGAGATGAGCCAGATTTACTGCCATGGAAGAGCTGCTGTGCACATCCCAAGGGATGCTTCTGCCTTAGAAGAGCTTGACTTGGGCACCCTGGTCTGGTCCTCTGGAGGTGTCTTCTGATTTCCAGGACATCTGGGTCCCATTTGGCTTTGGATTTGCTGCTGAATTTCTGTTTTCAAGAGGATCCTGTGTGCAGAACTGGCAGCTCCTCGATGGAGAAGCAGGTGGTCCCCTGTGGTACCCAGAGAGAGAAGAATCCTCTCCTGGCTCCTCCCCTGAGTATCCCAGAAAAGAGTTGAAATTTGAGTTTTGAGTAAAAGGCACAGGGGCAGAAGGTGACAATGGCCCTGGTGGCACAAACACACAGAGGGCCAGGGAGCTGTGCTGCTGTCACCACGTGGGACACAAGGAGGCTTTAGGCCACTTCACCCACGTGCTGGTGGGTCCCGTTTCACAAGGATTAAAATGTATTTGCAGACAAAACCCCCGGAAGTAACCTGAGACAGAGGTTGCTAAGTGACCCAGGAACTGCCAAAAACAAATGCCAAGACCATCAGCTGAGCCCCTGCTCGTTCCCAGGCTGGGAATGACGGGCTCACCTAACGAGCCAAGCCCAGGTGGTCTCTAAGTGAGCTGAAATTCCATGTTCCCGGTGCTCAGGCAGCGGGAAACCTCTCAGGGAGGGCGGGAGAGGCTGCTCAGTGCCGGGGCTGAGCACTCTGGGCTGGCTGCACTTTGGGCTGGCTGCACTTTGCTCTCAGCAGGCCCACAGTAAATCCGTGGCTGTGTCCAGCCTGCTGGAATTGGATTGAAATCTTGCCTTGTCCATCCCCAGAGCTGGAGCCTGGAGCAGCAGCTGAGCTGTTGAGGTTGGGATTAACCCTCGGGTGGCGCTGGCTCCGAGCATCACCTGCGGAGCCTCCTCCGTCCCTGCGGGAATATTTGGGGGTGTGAATCCCACACACGGTGCTGCAAGTGAACCAAACCCACTTCCCTCCCAGTTATCCCATCTCCCAGGACTGGAGCAGCCCCAGGGATCCACAACAGATCTTTGTGCATCGGCCCCTGGAGCCCCAGACTTTCAAAGCCCACACGCTGCATCCCTTGGAGGCAAATTCCTTGTGGAATTGCACCAGCTGGAGTTGCTGGTGGTGCCAAGAGCTTCCCCCGTGGGTGCTGGGGGCAGGCCCAGCTGGTTCAGGGGCGTTTCCCCATCTCAGGGCTTGGTTTGGGTCATTCTGGCTGTTATTTCAGGTGCTGGGTGTGAGTTCCTGCCTCACGTGTGTGCTCCAGCCCCCTGGCTGCCGGGTTCCTGAGGAGATGGGATCCTGCTGTGATCCCGGGCTTTTCCATCCTGCTGCCAGCCCTGAGCTGTCCCTGCTGTCCCAGCCCTGCCTCCTGGAGGGGCTGGTGCACCCCTGGTCCAGCAGGAGACTCTGCCGTGCCCAGGGCAGGGGATTTCTGTTGCTCTGGGGGGGGTTAGAGCTGTTCCTTTATTGGGGAGCATCCCTGATAGAGTTCCATGCATCCCACATGGGGTTTGCATCCCTGGCACCGACTGGAAGGGCTCAGTGTATCCTGCTGACACTGGGACCTTCTGGGAGCTGGGAATGTGGGCTCCTGCCCTTCCAGGGGCGAGTCTGGGTCCCTCAGGCAGAGCAGACGAGGGGAGGGTGTTCTGGAGCAGGGAATGGGTGGGATTGCCAGGCACAGGTCGAAGTCCTGCAGCCTCACAGGGACCCGGGGGTGACCAGGAGGAACCCTCAGCATTGTCCCTGCACGGCTGAGCCTGAGCCTGCAGATTTGAAGGGAATCCCTCTGACTTCAGCTTTGGGGTAGTGCTGCTTTCCTGGAGGAATTTTCGCTTTTCCGGAGCATTGGGGCACCGTCGGTTCCCTGGAAACCCCAAAAGTGAGGATTTACCCATCCACAAGCAGCGTGTGGACACCGCTGGGGTTTGCAGGATGGAGAGCTCCCTCCTCCCGGGCTCTGGGATGTCCCAGGGCTGTGATCCCCGTGCCCCCGGGTCCAGCTGCTGCTGCAGAGCCGGCTCCTCGTTCCTCTGCCGCTCCCCAGCAAATCCCTGCAGTGGAAAGCTCCTTTGCCTGAGGCTCCCCGAGGCTCTCCCAGCAGGAATTAACCTCCCTGATTGCTGGGGCAGCTCAGCCAGGCAGGAGCAGGGACCTGAGCGAGGTCTGGAGCAGGCACAGAGCAGCTGCTGAGCTGCAGCAGCAGCGTCTCTGCGTGGGTGTTGCTGAACAGGACCCGAGTCAGGGACATTTGAGGGCTGTTAACCAGGATTTCTGCACAAAAGGAGCTATTTAAATTCTCTCTTTCTTTGCAACAGGCAAATTAAACTTGTTCCAGAGAGTTCAAAGCAATTTAGTAAAACCACAGCAAATCATTTGTTCAGCATCTGCTGCGTCAGTGCTGGGAGCATCTCCCAAGCCCCCAGGTCCCCCAAAATGCCCAGGGGGTGGACATGGGACTGAGGGTCTGGCCAGTGGTACTTCTGCTTCCATGTTTGAGTGAAATATCCCCAAATTCGAGGCCTCCTGGGCTGTGGGCACCTGCTGGGTGGGTTCATTCCCCTCCTGCAGTCCCTGCACGTGATTCCAAAGGGCAGTGCCGTGTCTTCCCTGCTCCAGCCAGAGCTACCCATGGCAGGGCTGGGCTTGGGCATGCTCCTGGTGAGGAGAGGATCCTTCAGGGCACAAAGTGTGATATAATTTTAAATTTATATATATATTTATACAGATAAAACCAGGCAAGCTGCAATGGTCAGGTCACACACCCAGCTGGAGGAGCGCTGAGGATGCTCCCCCTCTCTGGGAAGTGCCTTGTGCCACAGCCCTGGACTTTGGAGGAGTTCATTTGGGATTTCTGTGGCAGGCACTGGGGGAAGGTGGCTGACAGTGCTCTCCCTGTGCTGTTCTGTGCAGAGGAGCCGAGGCTGGCTGTGCTGGACACTTCAGCATTTGAACATTCCCGGGCTCCGATGCCTCAGCAGATCCCGATGTCGGAGCAGCCCTGGACCTGCAGAACGGTGAGACCTCCCTGGGCTCCAGAGGGATTGGGGTTGTGCACTGGGACACTCAAAATCCAGCTCATTTTTACCTCGTGGCCACCCCTGCTTGGTGGCATTGGCCCCTCCTTGTCCCCCCCTCCTTGTGCAGCAGGAGCACTCGGCAGGGCCAAGCCAGATATTTATCCCATGGAACAGCTGGGAGATCTCCAGCCTGGTGTCACCACCCCAGAATGAGCGAGAAGTGGCTCAGGTGGGGCTGTGATGTGAAGCTCTGGAGTGCTGAGCTCAGGGCCAGTGGCAGGCAGCAGTGGGACCCCAGCCTTTGCCCCAGCAGGAACCCCAGCCTTGGCTGTGCCAGGATCCATGTGCAGCAGCAGTTTGAGGGGCAGTGGTTTGGGGTTTTGGATTTGGATTTCCTGGGATTTGGGAGTTGGTCAGCTGGGAGAGGGGCTCTGGAGGCTTTGCCCTTCTCTGCTGTCCAGATGCCGGACAGGGAATGAAGCCACATGGCCCCACCATCCCCTTTCCCTTCCACCACGGAGATTTCTGATTTTGGGGTCCTCTTGAGGCTGCACATGGCAAAGGAGCTGCTCTCCTGGTCCCCCAGCCCCAGCTGATGCCCTGCAGCCGTAGATCTGGGCACTGATGCCAGCATGTCTCACTCCAAATGTCACTGCTGCTGCAGCCTCCAGCCCGGGGGAGTTCTGGGGGTGGCACAGCTGGGCCCCTCTGGGCGGTGAGGCCAGGAGGGATCTGTGCTCCACAGGGCTGGGGTGAATCCCCCTGTCCCCCTCCCCTCTCCAGGATCGTTTCAGGGGGGCAGTCCCCTGACAAGAGCCATTCCACCCCTGTAATGGCATTTTGCTCTCGCTGCTCCCATGATCATAATTAGGATGGCAATAAAATCTCCGATGCGGCAGCAGCTGTAGACAGGTCTTAAAAAATGCGCTCAGCCTGGGACTGATGCTGAGCAGGGCTGGGAGAGGGAGGAAGGCTGTCACTCCATGCTCCTCCTGGCTGGAATTCCCACCCCAAGCAGGGTTTCCAGCAGATCAGGGGCTCCACGTCTGCCCCCTTTGCCCTGGCCCCGCAGAGCTTTGCTGGCCGAGCTCTTTCTGCGGAGCTCCTGCCGGGACTGGGCTGGTTTCCAGCCACAGCTGCCAGTCCCTGCTGGCCTGGGCAGGCAGCTGTCTGTCAGTCTGGCCTGTCAGTCTGCTCCTCTGCCTACATGTCCAGCAGTCCAGTCGAATTAAAGCCTCTGGAATGATGGATCACCCTCCCAAGGTGCAGAGAGGGGTTGGCAGCAGCCAGGACTCCGGGTTCCCTCTCCAGAGGGAAGCTGGGCTTGCCGGGCACCCCCTGCCATGGGTGAAGGCTCCCATGGGGTTGAGCCCTCAGGAACAGGGTCCTTCCTGAGGGTCAAGGCTGGACAGAGCCGCTGTTTTATCCAGGAGCTCAGAGGGGTGGCTGGGACTGCCCTGGCCGGTGTCACCACAGTTCAGGTGAGGGATTAGGAGGAGATTTTGCCATCAAAGGTCCAGCAGTGGCAGCCAGTGACAGCGATCAGGGTGTGATTTATGTGCCAGCCCCCCGAGGGGCTCAGGCCAGCGTCACTGAAGTGCTGAGCTTAATGAACAAGCTGATCTAACGAGGGCTGGCACGGCTGGGCCGGCTGGACAAATGAGGTCGTGTGCTGGGGCAAAGCCCGTGGGAGGCAGCTGGCACTGAAATCACCGTGAAATCACCGTCCAGCAGCAGGGCAGTGCTCTGCTGGGCACTGCTGGCCAGACTGGGACCAGTGCTGGCACTGGGGGGTGGCTGCACGTCACCATCCCCAGCGCTCCGCACGCCCCCGAGCAGCGTCATCCATCAGCGCTCTGAAAGGTGCCTAATTACAGCCTCTGCTTTCCTGTTCCTGTTATTCATCATCCTGCCCCAGCACCTACTTTCTTATGGAGCTGCTGGCTTGGAGCTGCCTGGCTTGGAGCTGCCAAGGCGTGGGGTCCCTTCCCGTGACAAGGTCTCACGTCCTCGCTGCTGCTCAGAGCCCCTGTGGGTGATGTGTGTCCCCCAGCAGGAAGGGACACCCCCAGAGGTGTCCCCACAACAGCCCCAGTGCTGTGCCTGGGGATGTCCTCTTGGCCAGGCTCTGGCACATTCCCTCTGTCCCCTCCCACGTGGCTTCAGCCACGCTGCCCTCGCTGCTCTTGGTTTTGCCCGTGGTGCTCCCAGGCTCTGTTTCGGTGCAGGAGGTGGGGGATGAGCTCAGGAGGGAGACAGGAGGGGGAGGCAGCTGCCAGGGAAGGAGCAAGTGCCCCTCTCTGGTGCAATGCCCCGTATTTGTGTCTGTGTGGGGGCAGGAGCCCCTGCCAGGAGCGTGGCCCTGTCACATCCGTGCTGCTGGGGCTCTGTGGGCTCGTGGTTTGTACATCCAGCAGCAGCAAATGTCATGTGCACCCTACAGCTGAGGTGCCAGGACACTGGCCAGGGGGTTGGGTTCCTTGTCCCACTCCCAGGCTGGGGAGAAGCCTGGAGCCAGGCAAGCCTTGGCCACAGGCTGGTTTGGATGGACACCTTTTGGCACCTTTTGCAGAGCCCAGCTTTGGTGGGAGAGGACAAAGCTGTGTTTGCAGTGGGAGTGTCTCAGACCTGGGCTGTCACCTTGTTGCTGGGGCCTCTCCTGGCTGGGTGGGTGCCCCGAGGACACCATGGGGGCCGTGGCCAGCACCTGTCCTGGTGACAGACTGGGATGGGAAAACATTAGGAAGCCCTGGGGCCGTGGCTGTCACCCTGCATTTGCCTCCCAGCCCCTCCTCCTGCTGCCCCTGAGGTTAATGGGCTTCTGCAAATTAGAACTTCTCACTTAAATCCTCCAAACAAGAGCCCCTGCTGTCCATCCAGGGACTACAGCCACTGCCTGAAGTCCAGCTCCAGGGTTCCTCGTGGCATTAGTGCAACAGTTCAGCAGCAACAAAGTTGTTTGGGATGCAGCTGAAGAGGGGGAGTCCAGCTCCATGTGGCCCAGCAGGTTGTGAGGCTGCTGAGCTCCAGGTCAGGTTCACTCTCAGCCACTCTCAGCAGCAGAGATTCAGCTCTGACTGGTGGTTCAGTCAGCCCACCTTGGGTGGAAACAAGAGCCCAGCACCCACCTGGCCTGCCCCCTCCCTCCTTTTAGAAGAGTTGTCCACCTTGGTAGAGAAATCAAGATGCCCATGGAATATTAAACACCTCCCCAAAGCCCCTGCTGCTGCTGAGTGGCTCCTGCTCCTCGCTGCCTGGTGCAGGCAGTGACCTTTCAGAAACGTTGTACGTTGTGGTCGTCTCTAAATGTCTCCTCTCCTGGGAGCATCTTGTGGAGATAGAGATTCAGACACGATGTCTGTCAAGAAGAAAAGCAGATTGCGGCCAATCTGGGGCTGCCTGTGCAGTGTTGCCTGGGCCACGTGCTCAGGAATCATAAGGTTGTCTCTAAAAATAAGCGGTGGCTTCTTTTGGGTTGTCTCCTTGGTGCCGGGGCTCGCCAGGGAATCCTCGGTGCCGGGCTTTGCGAGGGCTGGGAGTTTCCACGTGGGAGAGGAGGGGAGAGTCCTGTGGCCGCGGCTGCCGAGGACTCGGGATGGGATCCTGGGGGGGGAAGACGGCTCGGTGGAGACTCCAGGTTTGCTGGGAAGGAAGGGCGGATCTGCCTCCCTGGGAGCTGCTCCGGCGCTCCCCGAGACCTGGGGCTGCCTCGTGAGAGGCAGCAGCTGCCACTCTCCAAAATAACTCCCTCCGGTGGGAGCTTTCCGTGTTCTGGAGCCGTCCCTGAAGTGACGCTCGGGGCCGCTGCTGTGACCCAGCCCGGCTCCCGCACAGGCGGCTCCGTTCACTCTCCCTCTCCCTGCCCCGGGCCAGGACAATCTGCTGCTGCCTGAGCAGCCTCGACAGGGACACGGGGACATCAGGAGCACGGCCACCATGGTCACAACCCAGCTGGGCTCTGCCAGGGCTGTTGGGGACGGTCACTTGGCCACCTGGTGGCCTGAGGACCCTCAAGGTGTTTGCCAGGTGCTGTGGGGTGGGAAGGTGCTCTGTAGGGACCCTGCTGGGTGCCCTCAGTGCCCACCCAGCCCTTGGTTCTCCCTCTGCTCCTCCAGCCCTGCCCTGCTGCCTGCCCAGCCCAGCCCTGACCCAGAAAAACGTGCTGAGGGCGGCAGAGCCAGCAGAATTTGTTTTCCAGCCAGCCCCTGATAGGATTAGGAATAACTCTCTCCTGGATAATTCTCCATTAGGTCTGGTGATTGATTTCCTTCCTTCTTACCCCCACCTCTGTCCTGCTCTCCCTGTTTCAGCTGGATTATTTATTCTCATGCTTGGCTTGCTAATTGCCTGATCGCCAGAGCTGAGGCTTGGGCACATCCCTGGCCTCCTTTGACCCTGCAGTTTCTGCCTCTTTGTTTCTGTCTCAGCTCTGATTTAATCCCCTCCATGCCCCAGTATAAGCCAGGATCTTTCTGCTGCCCTGTGCAGAGGGAGGAACTTGCTGGGGTCACCCCAGGAGCCCAGGAAGGTCTGGGGGATGCTCCTGAAACTCCTCCCTATCACCTCTATCCTCCCCATGCCCCCCTGTGTTTTCTGGGGTTTTTCCAAGCTCAGTGTGGCTCCAAACCACTTTGCAGACTTGAGGCAAGGGATAAAATAAAGCTGCAGGAGATGTTTTTGGAGGGTGGCACAGGTCACCTTTGCTCCTCATTTCAGTGTCCCTGGAAGCTGTGCTTTGCTCTGAGCTGCAGCAACAGCTGGAAAAACACAGTTGGATTCTCCAACTTCACATTTGGGTAGCAAACTCTGCTCTGCCAGCTCTGAACAATGGCAAGAACTCCCCCTGGGGATCCCCAGCAGCCCGTGGTGCCACAGGACAGTGTGGGAGGTGTCACCAGTGACACTGAGCATGGAGTGGACCCCAGGGACCCTCATTTTTTGCCTTGTCAGCTTAAAATCATCCAGGGGCAGGGTGGTGTTTTTGGAAGGTGTAACTGCGAAGAAGGAGCTTTGGCACAGGACTGGGCCCTGGGCTTCTCTTCAGGTCTGGAGGAGCTCTGTCCTGGGGCAGCTCTGGCTGCAGTTTTCCCTTCCCCATGGGCAGAGCTTGGAGCCAGGGAATTGTTGGCATCAGTATCCAGGGTGCCCCATCCTCTGCTCTGCGCCCCTGCCAGCAGCTCAGGGAGGTCCAAGGCCATGGAGCCTCCTTGATCCAGAGTATCCCTGTTCCTGGGAGCTGAGATCTCATCCAGGTCACACCCCAGGGCAGGGAAGCACACGGAGCTTGTCCTGATGGAGAGCCCAGCAGCAGTCCTGGCAGGCTGTCAGTGAGCTGGGGAACACCACAGGGGTGCTTTGGTGCTCCACTCAGCCCGAGCCCAGCCCAAGCCCTCCTGCCAGGGCTGAGCAGGGTGACAGTGTCTATGAGGATGCTGGCACATCCCAGCATGGTTGGCATCGCCTTCCCTGGCACAGAGCTGGGCTGGGGACAGCAGCCAGGGAGCCAGGCTGGCGTGGGGACACTGGGCTGCCAGGCAGGGCTGGCTGCCGGCGAGGGCTGGGCAGTGCTCGGGGTGTTCCCAACAGCATTTGGCTGCTGCTGGTGTTTGTAGGAGCCCCCTCCTGTCTGCTGCCAAGTTTGGGAGGCACTGGCACAAGGCACTGGCACCTCCCTGATACCCATGAGACAGAGCACTGGCGTTATCCCCCGGCGCTGTTCCAGGGTGAGGGTCCCACCATCGCTTTCTGCCCTGTTTGCTCCCTCCCTGCTTTGGGGTCTCCATCCTCTCCTGGGGTTCCCTGCGTCCCTGGAAAGATGCAGCAGCATCCCCTGGCTGCCTCTGGCCCCACCATGAAGGAGCCTGGCCTGGAGCAGCAGCAAGGGGGTGCTGGAAGGAGAAGGGCTCAGCGGGACCATTTTACCTCCTGCACATCGAGGGAAGGATAAAACAAGACTGCTCTGCCTGCTGGTGCTGATGCCATGTCCAAGCAGGGGAACCTGGAAATGTCAGCCTGGGCTGATTTCTGGTCTTTATTCCCAAAAAGAGAGAAATGATGGCAGCTGAGGAGCAGTTGCTCTTGGAGGAGCTGGCAGGGCCAAGCTTGTGGCAGAGAAGCGGGAGCTGTTTGAAAGGTGGAGAGGGAGCAAAATCCCACCTGCAGGAGTTGTGCAATCCCAGAACGGTTTGGGATGGAAGGGACCTTAGAGACCATCCCGTTCTATCCCTTCCATGGGCAGGGACACCTTCCACTATCCCAGGATGCTCCAAACCACATCCAACCTGGCCTCAGCTTCCCTGGGTAACCCCAAGCCAGGGTGGCTGGAGAGCAGCAGTTCCTCTGTGCTGCTGGTGGCTGGGACAAAATGAGCTCAGCAGTCACAGATCTTGATGAGGAAGTAGGGAATGAGGGAGGGAAGGAAGGGGGATGCTCCAGGGGCTCACAAAATTGTCCAATTGTCCAACTTGTCCAAAATTGCTCTGCTCTGCTTCCCCCACCGCAGCTCCTCAGCCCCGGGCTTTTCTGGCTCTGTCCCCAGCCCTGCGTGCAGCAGGCTTGTTATTTTTAAAAATAAATTAAATGAGGAGAAGAGCCTCTATCTAGGCCTCGCTCCGGATCTTAATTGCCCTGGCTCCCCAGGGGCCGGGCGAGCCCGGAAAGCGCCGCACAATCGCAGTAATGAGCTATTAATGAACAGCCCGGCTCCGCCCGGACCGAGCGGGACCGCGGGGCCGCAGCTGCGCCTGCGGGGGACAGCGGGTGTGCGGGATGTCAGAGCCAGCCTTGCTCGGAGCTCACATCTGCCCGGGTTTGCAGGGAATGGCTCATCCAGCGCGCCCTGACCCCGCCGAGGGGTTTGTCAGGGGTCCGGGCTCCGCCGGAGCACCCGTGGGTGGGGCAGGGGGGCTGGGTGATGCTCTGGCTGTGCAGAGGGAAGGTGAGCCCAGGGCTGCAGCTCCCGCTCTCCATCTGCCAGGGAAAACAACCCCAGCGGGGCTGGAGCTTTGCTTAGCGGATCAGGTGGCCGCAGTAGTAACCAAAAGTGGAGTTGGGTTACCTTGGGCTCATCCATAATGAACAGAGCTCAGCCTCGGGCAGGGAGGGGCAGGGCCGGATCCCCCCAGGGCTGGTGGGAGGGAAGGTGGGCACGGGATGGGCCCAGTGTGGGACACCATTAAAGAGGCACCAGGACACCTTTATTTAGAGTGAAGACACTGAGCAGGACAAATAATTGTGGGGAGGGGTTTGTCCTGTGTGTTTGCAGGTGGTGTTTGGGGGAATCCTTCTTGTGCAGCCCCAGGGCAGAGCAAGGGTGGAGCAGGGGGACCAAGGGGAGCTGTCCCCACCTCACCCCAGAGCCAGCTCAGGTTCCTGGGGCCACCAGCCAGGCAGAGCCTTCACAAAGTGGCTCTGCTGGGAAGCAGAGGCTGCCAAGCAGCTCCAGTGCCCAAGTTGGCACATTTGGTGCAAGGAGTGAAGCTGAGCAGTGCTGGGGAGAGGGGAGAAGGGGGCAGGGGCAGCAGTGGGGTCGGTGCTCCCACCCCACTGTTCCCCAGCTGCCTCCACCAGCTGTTAATCCTGGGGTTGGATGAACTGGTGACATTCCCTCTTGGTTTGATTCGTTGGAAGAAAAGGGGAAATGTGGAGAAACAAGACATGCACAACACAAAACAAAGAAGGTGTCGTAGGCTCAGAACAGAATTGTTGAGGTTGGAAATCCCTCTAAGGTCACTGAGTCCAGCTGTTACCCCAGCACTGCCAAGGACACTGCTTGTCCCCAGTGCCACATGCCCTGTAAAACATCTGTAAAACATCACAGAATCCTGGGATATTCTGAGGGAAAGGGACCCACGAGGATCCTCAAGTCCCTGGCCCTGCCCAGACACTCCAACAATCCCATCCTGTGCATCCCTGAGAGCGCTGTCCAAGGCTCCTTGAAGATCATCTCCCATCCTTCCAAAATGGCACTGAGCAATGGGTGCATTCCCAGAGAATTGCTCCTCATGGATAACAGGATCAGGACAGGAAAGTGTCCATGGAGACTGCATCCTTCCTGAGACATGAGCACAGAGGCTCAGTAACCCCCCAGCCCCCTGAGGCTCTTCCCATGGGGCCAGGAGGGAGGGTGACACCAGCCTTTGGTGTCCTCCATCAGCACAGTGGGTGTGAGGAGCAGGAGATGCTGGGCTGGGCCAGCTCCTGCTGCCTCTGCTCCATCAGTGTCACCTCTCTAGGGGATCTGGGGTCCTCATCACTGTCCCTCTGTCAGCCCCTAAGCCAAGCAGCAGCCACCTCAGGATGGGCCTTTTGGGGAGCTTTTGGGCACTGAGGACCTGCAGTGGCGTCAAGGTGGAACATTGCAGGTGAAACATCGATGGCCTCGAGCAGCCACAGGTGTCACATCGTCCTCTTCCCTCTCCCCACACCCTGCTGGGCACCCACGGACAGATTTGGGGTCCCTGAGTTGCCCAGAGGGACAGAAGGGAGCGTGTGAGGGGCTCCCTGGAGCCACAGCTTGGGCTCCCTGGAAGTCAGACGGGCTGGCACCAGCTCACAGGGAGGGCACACCAGTTTGTCCCAGCGTTGGGAGTGATGGGACAAAGCCCCCCATGCTGGAGGGGTCGGTGCCCCGATCCCTGCACCTCCACAGGGGTGGCTGGAGGGGCTGGCTCTGCTCTTGGTATCCCCAGTATTCTCTTGCCAGGCTCAAAAACACCCCGCAGCTCCCCAACCGAGCAACTCTGCCACTTAATTAGGTTAATGACCGTGCTTCATTAAGGAAAGGCGGCTGAGGAGTTCGCAGTGGCGCTGGGAGCTGCGTTTCCAGGCAGCCTGGCAGATTTGGGGCACGGATGGGGACAGGGAGCGGGAAAGGGGAAGCAAAGAAAAGGGAAAGCGGCAGCGAAGTGCTAATCCCTGGAAAGGAGGGCAGCGGGGGCACGGCGCCGCGGGGCCGGGTTAATCCCTCCTCGGCAACGACTGCGCCCGGGGCGCCTTAATCTGCGCTCCGGGAGGGCGGGACAGGGGATGGGGACGGGGATGGG
>VZRX01021435.1:494563-514938 GCA_013398075.1 Notiomystis cincta | reverse complement strand
CCCCCCCCCTTTTTTTTTTTTCAAAGCTGAATTACAGAGTCTGAGGACCTGGTCCAAAACTCACTGAAGCCAAATGGGAATGGTGCCATCTAATTCAGTGGCTGTGGATCATACTGTAGAAGCACATATTCAAGACACATTTAAATAAGTATGCACACACAGAAATGTCTATCTGCTCTGCATCCCATTTGTCATAACTGAGATTAATTTCTGAGCAAGATAGGGAAGGGAAATTTGGGGGGTTTTCCTGGATTTAAAGATAAGGTGATGATAATTCTCAATTCAATGATATCCTTTAAAGCTCATTCTTCTCATACTTCTCTCTGATGCTTTAATTCATGAAGCTTGGTTTTCTTCATTTTGTACATGTTACCCTTTCTCCTGTTGTTCCTTTTTATTTGTGTGTCTCCACTGCCTTTGGCAGGACAAGGGTCTCATGGACACAGATCACTCAGTACCCAGCACTGCACCCAGCTTCTCTTCCACTTCACCCTTCAGGAAGCTGTGGGGATTTCTCAATGATGCACAGAGCTGTTACAGGCTCAGAGCTGTTAAAGGACTCAAGCCTGAACATCCACGGCAGTTGCCAACTTTCCCCACCCCTTACCTTTGTGCATACAGTTTTTTTGCCTTGGAGCAATTTTAATAAAGACTATATAACAACATAGTGTTGGCATAGCATGAGCAACATTATTCCATCTGTTTCTACTGAAAATGTAAAAATGTGTTAGTATAACATTAAGATTCCAATTTTCAACCATTAAAAATCAGTCAACACTGAAGTTAGAGACTGCTTTTCATAGCTATTTAGTGATTTTCCTTGCCTTTGTGTTTGTGGAACTCCAGTTTAGATGCCTTTAAAACTGCCTTGTGTTCAAAGAGTTTTGAGCACCTATCCTTGGAAACAAAGGCTTTCTTAGGTATTTCAGTTTGGGCAGCCAAAATTATTGCTTTCTGTTGACAGTGCTGCAGAGGTGATATTTTAGAGAGTGTTTAGAATCTCGCTGTAGAGATGAAGGAGGATGGTAAAACATTCATCTTTAGTTCTATGAGAATTAACCTTACATTAGACAGAGGGATTGAGCATGCTAACTTTAATATTTTGCCTAACTCAGGTTGGTATAAAAAAGAGCTTAAAGGGAACATTCAGTGCATTTCTGAATTGAGACCTTAACACTTCTCTTTTATTTGATTTTTTTGTGTGAATAATTATAAAGATACATCCGGCAGGGTTTTCACTAAACATCACATTTTAAACAGTGATGATAGAATATCCTGTCAGTGTGACTGTGATTATTTGTGCCAAAAGTCTCATTTTTAAGAGTTATGCTGGTACAGTCAGGAAACAAAGTGAAGCAGCATGTGGCTTCCTGGCATTCGTGCCTACTGAGAACAGCTTTCACTGTCAGTGCTGCAAACTCAAAACAGTGTTCACGGGGAGATATCCGTCAACGCAGAACAGTATTGAGCAAAGATCTGATGCTGTACAAACAAGTGATCTGGGAGTGAACAAGCAAAGGTTCTTTGCTGGACCTGATTCTATCAACAAGGAGGAACTGGTGACATGAGGGCTGGGGGCAGCCTTGGCTGCAACCATGGGGCTGTGGAGTTGAGGATTCTTAAGAGGAGGGAGTAGGCCAAAAAGCAGGATCACAGTCTCAGATTTCAGGAGAGCAAAATACACCTCTGTAGTGGTGCATCCCCTCCGTTCCCCACTCTTTATCAGGCCACACTGTGATCTAAGAAATGCTCATGAGGTCTTGACCTTGACAAAGAGCACCTGGACTCAGCTCCTCTTGAGCTTATCAGAAACACTTTGTGCTTCCAGAGCTTGTGCTCTCTGACCAGCCCCTGCTTTTTTACTTTGTGAACAGCCTTGGAAACTTTTTTTTGCCTGAATGGCATAATGTTCTTGTTCTCTTTCAGAGCAAGTTTGTGACCCTAAGTGCAGGCAGGATGAAACACGGTTATGACTGAAGCCCACTCTCTTGCCACCCTATTAACAGTGGTCCAAAAGGAGACCCTTGAGCTCTCCTGGACTGCAAAGTTCTGTGACCAGCAACCTCCCTCTGGGTGGGGCCTCTCAGGTTTGCTGCACTCAGAGGATTGCCAGACAAGGACAGATCCTGGAGCCCACTCCTTGAGCCTTGGCTCTTTGCCCATTGAGAAGATGCAAAGGCTTCCCAAGTATTTCACTACCTTTGAGGAGAATTTGTTACCTGTACACTGTACAGACTCTGTGTGCATGCAAGTGTGCACATGCTATATCAAATATGGGAGAAATGCTGCTCTCCTGGATTCTTAAGTACTTCAGATACGTAAGTAAGTTAGGCCTGTAAATAAGTTACTGGTTTGATACAGTACATCCTATATGAATCCATTGCTAAAGTGTTAAGTTAAACTCTAAGTTAAGTTAAATTATAAGTTAAGTTAAATGTTGATAAGTTTAAGTACAACTATGTTTAAATGCTGTTAAAGCATTAAAGGCCTTTAGAGCATATTCCTTTTTATCTGTAGCCTTTCTATCCTTTTGTCACATACACACACAAACACATGGATAGTTGGTTAATTTTGGTGTGGATTGATTGACTTGGGGTTTTTGTTAGTTGCTTTTCCTCAGTGTGCCTTAACCATTTAGTAAGTAGCAGAATGAACCTTGCCAACAAACTTTGTTGTGCTGTTGCTTTTATATTAAACCTGTTTTTACTGATACCTTTGCCAATGATTCTTTAAGTGATCTCATAACACTCATTCATAACAATCCCTTCAGAGATCTGCTTGGAAGAATCCTATGTAATATGGCTGCTGAGAGAAAAGGAGTCCAGGAGTGATGGGTGCTCAGGAAAGGACCATTTGAAAGCATAGGAAATCAAGCAAAAGTGGCAGGAAGCCTGTATGCATGAGAAAGGAGTGCCAAACTGAATTCAGACATACAAAGGAAGTGTACAACATTGTAGAAGGCTACTTGGTTGATTAAACAGGATTTTTCGTTTGTAAATCCATGCTGACTGTTCCCAATCACATTCTTATCCATCAAGTGTTTGAAAATGCTTTTCAGGACAGTTGCCTCCATCATCTTCCTAGGGATTAAGGTGAAGTCAGCCAGTCTGTAGTTCCTCACATTTTCCTTATTGCCATTCTTGAAGTTGAAGGAATATTATTTCTGCTCCACTCGTCAGCAGAAATTGTTTGAATTCAAGTGGCTGACTTCTATAAAAGTATTTAAAATTTTCCATAATATTAAATAGCTCAAGGCCTCTTTCACATATATCATTGAAGTGTTACTGTATTAAGTTCCTCCTAAAAAGGAAATTCCATCTTTTTAATCGATATTACAGGTAGGTACACTCAACATAGAGCAACTGCAAGTGAATTATTGTATCAGTTAATGTGTGCAGTACATTCAAAATAGCTTGTATGTAGCTTAACCAAAACCTTTAAGGTAGCATGATGGTTCTGAAATTATTTTGGTAGTGGTGGGAACAGGGGAAGTTGTTTTTTTAACCTTTTTATTTTCTTCTGGGTGTTTTACATTTTCTGGGTATGAGGTGCTGGAGTGTGTCCAGGTTTGGGCAATGAAGCTGGTGGAGGGTCAGGCATTGGAACAGGCTGTCCAGGGAAGTGGTTGAGTCACCATCCCTGGAGGTATTTAAAAGAAGTGTACATGTGGTGCTTAAGGACATGCTTTAGACATGGACTTGACAGTGCTGGTTAATGGTTGGACTTGATGATCTTAGATGTCTTTTCTACCTTAAATGATTCTGAGTCTATAATTTACTGTGGGTGCCATAGCAAACCGTAGTAAGAGAGAAAAAAGCATTATTTTATGATGGCTGCTGTGCTGTCTGATACAGCTGCTTGCAAACAATCCAAGTGTGTGCTGAGAAGCTGCCTTTCTGTTCCTCCTCAACATTCCCGTGAACATGGCTCCACTTGCGCTCGCCGACACTGAGTGCATGTATTGGCAGCATCCCCAGCAGCTCTGAGCTGGCCCGCTGAGACTGGGGTGGACCTGTTCCCCAGCCTTTGACAGTGCTCCTTCCTGAGACAGCCCCCTGGGGACCCTCATATCCCCCTGGCTGCTGGAACTGGCTGCTCTCAAATCCGCCTTTTTTTGTTTTTTTTTTTCATGAGGTGTGGCTCATCAGAGTCATCAAGCAGCAACCTCGTAAAAATGGCTTTTCTAGAGCCATGGAAACCACAAGATCCCATTACAAGCCGTTTCATTTTCAGTGACTAATGAAAGGTCACCAGTAATGAGACAAGAGGAAATTCTTAACTCTTTCTCAGGTTCCCTTTTTCCTCCTTAGTAAAAACAAAGCTTACTAGTAAATGAAATTCAGCTCAGATGGGTATTCTTTGTACATGCTTCACCAGTGCCTGGCTAGTTGACAGGAGACTGCCAAATGTCTCTTCAAGTTTCTAGGTTTTCCTACAAAAAGCGTTTGCTGCTTGTAAGATACATTTTGGCTACTTCAAAGGTCTCAAAGCAGTTGCTTTTTTTTATTCTTTTAATTTTCTTTTTAATTTGTGATTTTATAGATGATATAAGTGAAAGTGGTAAGGAACAAAGTATCAGGGTTTCAGACTGGATTCATGAGCAGGTAAGCAGACCTTCATGACCAGACAATATAGCAAGCTGGCAAAGTCAGTGTAGCCAAGTCATGCAGTTAAAGTTGCAGAGCTGGGAACCTGGAAATCTCACTCATTAATATATGTGCAGCATATTAAGAAATGAAGAGAGTAAGAGGGCAAACAGACACAGAAACACACTTCTGAGCTTAAAAAACCCCAAAACTGGTCTGTATGTGCTCTTGGCCCTATTAATGCGATTCAACACAGGCCAGCTTTCAGACCTATGCAGAGATCTTGTAAAATGAATGTGAGCAGTATGCTGCAAAATAGAGGTAGGGGATTCATAAGCAAGGGCTGGGAATAAGCTTGTGGCTGGCAGGATAGGCAGTGTAGGACTGTGAAGTGAAGGGCTGTGGAACATCATATGCACTTTAATTATCAAGTGCTTTTTAATGTCTGTTGGGGGCCTATTCAACTTAGAGCCATTATACCCATATGCAAGAACCTGTGGTCTAATTGTGCCTGCATTGTGCCTCATACTGAAGGAGAGCTATTGCTGGGGTCAGAGACCTACCCAGCCAAGTTTTCTTTAGGTGACCCTGAAGTCAGCACAAGCATGTGTAATATAATGCAAAAGATTGTGTGTCATATTTTTCTCCCTCATTCCCTATCTTCCATTCCTCTCTTTTTAGCTCAGTGCAAGCCTCAGGGATAATGGCAGGTCGGTCCTGGGCTGGACACCAGTGGCAAATTTTACCCTGTGCCTGGTGCCTACTGACTGAAATCAATTGCTCTGCCTCAATTTACAGCAAGCAAGTATTTGGTTCTGCTTGAATCTGTTTGAGAAATGGCACATCTTCTCCATTTTCCCACCTCATCAAATCTCCAAAGGCATCCCAAACTTACCCATGGCTTGCCTCCATGATAAGGGGTGAACAGACTTACAGAAACTCTAAACAGCACACATAAGTTGGATGTTTATGGGTTTGGGTTTTTTTGTTTTGAGTTCTTCATTTGCCTTTGTATAGAAAACTTCTAAAAATGGCTTCTAATTGCAGGTGAGGAGCTAAGTCTTAGGGAATAATAAGCACCTGTGCAGTTCCTCCTAGCCACAGTCTGCAGGAATTTAGGGACCTGAGTAACCACAGCAATGATGCTTCTTCCCTACCTCAAGTGGCTGGTACCATTATAGGATTTTTTTCAAACTTAGCCAAAAACTCTTCTGAAAGATTTCTATATGGAAATTATGAAGAGTAGCAAGGATTTTAAATCCAACCCCTGAACCTTACATGGCCTGATATGGGAGAACCCTGTAATTCAGAATGAGACATGGACTCCATGTTAGCCACTTGGTATTGCACCTGACCTCTGGGCCACCTGGGGAAGTCCTTGCCAGAGAGTGATGTCCCAGTCTGAAACCCAGATCCCCTTTCCAAGCCCAGTGCCATGCCCATCTGGGGCATGTGAAGTCTTGTGGGTGCTGTGGAAATGCTGTGAGTCACAAATACAATTTCCTGCAGCATCCCTATGTGTGGGTTCCTGCTTACGGCTATATAGAAGCAAAGGCTGTGCCACCTCCAAGAACACACATGGTGAAATCAAGGGTTTATTTTCAGGTGGCTGCATCTTTAAAAAAGCTGACTAAATTAAAAGAGCACTGTCAGAGTGTCTGAGTCCTTTGGAGGTCCAGCTCAGTCATTCTGTTTAGTATCTGTGTACCTGTCACTTTGCTTTAGTTTCATCAAGTAAGGAAAGGAGAGGAAAACCAAGAAATGAGCTCAAGTGACTCCATGTAGCATAAACTGAATACACTGACAGACTAGAGACAAGGGCAAGCTTCCCTGACTACAGCAATATACAGCTGATGGATGTGATGAAACACACAAATGCTTCTGTCCTATGGTTTTCTGGTGAATGGAAGGTGATGAGAAGAGAGTTATTTACAATGAGGCTTCTCATTGTAAAGTCTTTCTTAATGCAGATGGCTTCTGCATGGTCTTCAGTACCAGCAAAATAGGTGTTTCTTAGAAGTTTTTGAGAAAAGTATAAGAACATTTCAACATCAAAGTGATGACTAACACCATTCTCTTCCCTATACACTGTTATTGATCCTCTTAATAGCCCTCATTTATTGACTTCCTTTTTGCTGTACCAGGAGATCATTGGCTCCTGTTATAAGTCTGGAGGTTATTTGGCTAAAGAGGAATATCGTTATACTTTCATTGGCTTGTTTCTGTTGTTTTATGTCTTACTGACTGGGAATTTCCTACAAGAAAATCATCAGAGAAAATAATTCTATCCCACACTGTGGTGGCGAGTCCTGAAGAGAAAAGTAGGCTGCATCATTTTAGTACAGAACTGGAACACTCAGTCTGGGAATGCCCAAAGATGTGCCAGGCTGCTCCAGAGGTAGAATTCATTCAAATGCAAGAATAAAAGGGACATCAAGTTTCTATGAAATGGAGCTTAGATGCTGCAGTCAGCTCTTTGCCTGCCTTCAGAAGTAACTGCTGACAAAATCAATGTGATGTGCTGTGCAGGGAACTGTATATCACAGTATCCATTCAAATGCACTCAGTGCAAAAACTGAGCATTTGAAGACTTAATGTTGTACTATTTCTGTCAGGAGCAGAAATGGGGACACAGAGGATGTGAGTTGGATCTCTTCCTGGGACACTGATTTGGATTGGAACACCAGTAAAAGAGAAATGGTCCCCCAGTGATGGAAGATTTTGTGTTGAAGCAAAGTGTGTGCAAGTATGTACATAACACATAGCAACTGATGGAAGATGATCAGATCAAAATGTTGCTGTGAAGACCAGGTAAAAATGTAGTTTTGGGCCTAGTCATCTTTCAGAAATGAAACACAATAACCCAGAATCTATTTCAAACAGTTATTTCCTAAAATCCTTTCTTGCCTTGATCTTTTCAAACTTGCTATTAATGTAAAAATGTGGAAAGTTAATTAATTAGGAGTCTCAATTCAAATTTTAACTTGGCCTTTCAGGTAGGTCCATGCAGCATGACTCTAAGGACTACTGCAATATAATACAACAGAAGCCTGGAGTGAATATGTAAATCTTTGTGATATAATATCCCACAATCTAATATCCATTGACACTCATCAACTGCTACCTGAAGAGATGGTTTAATATGCATTTGCTTAAGATCCTGAGGTTATCCTAGACACAAGCACCAGACACGAGCCAACCAAAGCTGTCCTAAGATATTCAAGAAGCATACCCATTAAAGACTGCAGGTGTGCTCTGTCCATCTGTGCCTTGGCAGAATATAAAACTCAACATCACCTGAAGCTGACGTAGTGTAAGTGCTCATTGGAAGGACTGGCACATATGAGGTCATTTTGGCTTTCCCTGCAAACACCTGTCATACAACATTCACAATGAACTTGGAGAGAGTTTTTAAATCTTGAGTTGTGCCAGGTGGAGAGCAGACACAGAGATGTGCATGAGAAAGGTATTTTTCACTCTAGATGAGACTGTTAGACAAAAAAGAACTTTAACTTTATCCTTTACGGAGAAGGTTTTTGCTCTGAACTGAAGTGGATACTGAAAATTAAAAAAATCATACTCTCCACCCCTTTCTAAAAATAATAAATAGTTAAACTGAAGACATTCGAGCACTGATTTGGTACTGAGTATTACCAGTATATTTCTGCACTGAGTCCCACTGCCTCTGTTGCACTGGACAAACTGGGAGTGTTATTTATCTTTTTTCAGAGGAGCATGGTTTTCTCTCCTGCTTTTGTTTGGCTGGCCAACAGCTGAATTCAGAGTGAACGGATCAGCTCAGACATAAGGATTTATAAATATCAAAATAGAGGTAAGTATCAATGTTCACAAAAGTTTTTTTTTTTTGAAAAAGCAGCCTGTGAACATTCTCAGTTCTCCTGGTTACTGAAAGCCCTGTTTTGTGGTCTTCATGCCATGGCACTGCATTTGTTGTTTGTTTCCTTGGCATTTAGCAGATTTCTGAATATCTTTTGTTATTTTCTGTCTCTTGTTTCCTTTTGCCTCCCCAGGACCCCTGGGCAGAGCCCTCCTGTTCCTACAGGAGGTCTTCACCTTCAGAGTGGAGGGGAAGAGAGGGGCTGAGGGAAGCATCTGGTGGAAATGAAATCCAGGCAATGACACATTGAGGAAGACATTGCATTGAATGGGAGGCCAACAGGGTACCTGGTGTCCTTTTGGCACCCATCTGCAGTGCTCCACTCTCTTCTCTGCTTTTCCTCATAAGGAATCTGCTGCACCACAACCAAGGTAAGAGGAGAAAAGCCAGGCCCTTGGTCACCTTGGAACAAAGGAAGATTAGCACTGGGCTTTACTGAAAAGATGGGGAAAGCCAAAGATACAGAAGGTAAAGACAGTAGAAGACATTCAGGTGCTTCCCCACAGAACAAGAGGCTCCTAAAGGAGCCAGTCCTACTATAAAGAAAAACTCAGTACAGGGTCAAAGGCTTCTAAAAACCTATATGTTCAGCCCAACAGCATGCCTCCAGTCTTCTCTTAAGTTAATGACAGTCAAGGGCATGCAGTGCTAGGCAGGACCAAGCCAGTGCTGTGTGCATCCTTGGTGAGAAAGGCTGTCATGTTCTCCTTGGTGCTGGGCAGGGGTGATCTGCCCTGGGAGTCTGTGTGTTGCAAATACCAGCGGTGTCTGTACAGGGACACTGGACTTGCCAAAGCCTCCGGGAATGTGCTCTCTGCTCAGAAAAGAGAGCAAGAGCACACATTTGCCAAATGGTTGCAGAGATGCTTTCAAGCAGGGTATCCTGAGCCTTCCCTGATTTATCTTTTGACATGATTTATGTCCTGTGTGTGAGTGGAAAAGTTGTTGCACTATTTAATGGCTGTTTCTAATACTGTTTTCCTGGACTTTGTGAGTAAGACATAGGCTCTTAGAGCTGAGCCTGGGCTCACAGCTCCTCTGCATTGTTGCCCCACATAATGAGGAGCACTAAACCCCGCTTTTGTTACCAAAGCAAAACTGCCACTTGGCACATGTATACAACCACAACTTTTCCTCTGTATTCCCTATTGAGAATGAAGTTGACTGCAGACTGACAGGTGATGTAGTACCACTGGACTGCTGCCTGTGTGCAGGTGGGAAGCTGTCACACTGTTGCTGTGCTGTTGCTTCACACACTGTCATCAGGTTGCTCCTGTCTCACCACCATTCCTTTCCATGAAAGCATGAGTGTGCTTCAAGACATACATGGGTACAAAGAGTGTGTGTGCATGTGTACCATCCACTGCTCATGGGGTGCACAGCATCCTTTAAAAGGCAGGTCACACTTCAGAATTAATGTTGAAAATCTTTATTAGCAAGAAGTGATTAGAAGCATTACTTCTTACAAATGCAGCTTTATTCACTCACATCACTAAAAGTACTTACTTCCTTAAGGCTCTACTTATGGTTTTAATTTTATAGTACCAGGTACAAAAGCAAATTGTCATTTTGTTGCATGGCCATTTTCAGTCCTACAGTCTAATTTTCTAGACTGGTTTGGTCAATTGTTTACAGTAGAAGGCAGGTGAACATGAGTGGATGAAGAAATAGGGGTGGGAGGGAATATGCAGTATATCAACATTCCTGTGTCCCAGGTTCAGCCCTTGACAGGACTTGGAAGGGGCAAGTAAAACTCCAGGAAGAACAGGCCACTCAGTGTTAATGGCAGATGCTTTCATTTTCCAGTTGTTATTTTTAAGACCCTGGAAGAGATTAATTGGATCAAATTAACCCAAAACCACACAATGTACTGATCTTTTGTTGGAGCACTTAGAAGTAGCCCATGTGCCACATAAATTGAAACTAATTAATTTTAGAGCTAGTTGTCTGCTTTGAGCTTCCTTACTTGAAAAGTGAAGGTTTTTATGATGTCTTTAATGTTGTAGTGCTCTGAGACCTCGTTTAGTAATGCTTTTAATAAGGTTTTCATATTTAGGTGAAAAGCTCAGTAGAAGGACAAGTTACTGCAAATAGTAAAGCACATTCATCTCTCATTTTAGTATTCAGGTTTTTTATATAAATGATCATAACAGGCAGTTCATTCTGCCTTGTCTCTACAGATATTTGTTTCCAGAGAAGGCTGCAGCCTGACAAGCAATGTAGTGACTCTTTACCATTTGATTTCTTCACTGGGACTGGATGTGGCAGCATCTTGTTGTCAGGATTGTTGCTTGAGCCAGCTAGGAAGTGAAATATTTCATTATGATGATTTTGATACTTGCATTGATCTCCTGTGGATTCATAATTAAAGACATCACAAAACAGAACAAACCTCCCCCAAACAATTGTGTGTGTCTAAATCACCTACATATGTTTCTTGTTCCAAGTTATGTATGGGTTTCTTTTTATTATAACTCTTGGCATGACAGAAACTATGCTGGTAACATTTTTGGTATCATTAGCCTAGAATGTTTTCAATGACACCAAGTTTGTTGGGACAGACTGTGAATTACTTGTCAGTTTTTGAGAAGTCAAAGCTTAATTGCTGATCAAATGTTTAAAATGTTACTTGTATTAGCAATGGGTTTTGATATAAATTCTTTCTTGTGACCATTAGGCAAGAAGCCAAAGAACTGGCAGCCCTGCAGCTCTGCTCAGCAGCTGCAGTTTGGAAGTCAGCTCCAGGCTTCTATTTTGGACTGAAAGTCTCAAGGTTTTTGGATTTTTTTCTTCCATTTTGGTGAGAATAACTGAAAATAAGTTTAGGCCAACATGAAATAGATTCCCCCCTCTCCCTTTTTGTTTTTCCTGGACAGTTGTTGAGCCAACCAATCAGTTATTATGCAGTTCTCTCTATTATGTTCCATATAAATCCACAGTTCCTACCAGATTGTTCTCCATCACTCCACCTTCTTTCAATAGTCATGGACAAATGGTCATTGAATCCAAATACTTTTTATGGATGTTTCTGCAGAAAAACCAGACTTTTACCTGTGAAACCATAGAAGATGAGAAAGTAAAGCAAAATAGAAATTTTTACTGAGTTCAGCGCCAAACATATTGTATTTTTACAGGTGAATCTATCCTTCCTTCTGTTTTTGTAGAGATTATCAGCCCATCAATACTGTTCTTCCCTTCTCCTGGCTTGCACATGGCTCTCTTGACAATGTAGTGTACCAACCTATTAACCACACTCCACTGAAGTACTCTTGATCCAAAAGATAGGTCACTGTTGGGTCAGGGAAAAAGGAGGAGAAGGAGAGTTTTACTGTGGGAAGATACACCAGCATTCTCCAGGAGCCCACTGGTGATGTTTTCCCCTCCATCAGCACACCAAGGTCAGAACTTTCCTTCTGCAGCTGTGGGTGAAAAAACAGATAGAAGTTAATCCAGGATTAATGCTGTCCAATTCCCTTAACACGGAGTTGTGCATTCAGGACAGACATTCCCAGGACAGCAGACCAAATAGGTCATTTATCTATATTAGTATGGCAGTACAAAGGCTCTTCAGGCTCCTTATCCAGGACCTTTTGCTTACTCTAAAAGCACTGTGTGAGACCTTCTTGTCCCAGTGGCTGGCAAAGGAGCCTGACCTACAGCCCCTGTAACCTCCCACTGCTGTGCTCAGCTTCTCAGCAGATTCCCAGAAGGTAGCTGTCGGAAGGTGTGCACCAGAGCAGGTTGATGCTTCATGGCCACCAGGGTCTTTCTCCAGAGCAAATTCCTTTCTCCTTTTCCTGGCTAGATACTCCTCTGGGCTAATTTCTTTACCTATACTGTCATTGCCTGGACTTTGTCTTTAAGTTAATCTCATCAGTTAATGATCACACCAAGTTTGAAAAGCCCAAACTGCTACAATTCATTATTATTTCTTTTGTTTTCTCCCTGATACTCTCTCCAAGTCCAGGTCACAGGATCTCTCTGTGTAGCCACATCTCACTCTGTAGCTTATTGTCTTGCATCCAAACAATTGGTCCCTGTTTTCAGCTCAGTTGCTGCCTGTTTAACTCCTGTGTTGCTGGAAATATATCGTGGAACCAGGGAGAATGCAACACTGGTAATTCCTTCATATCATGATTATAGAACTGGCTTTATGGGTGTTTGTAAAAGGCATTGAATACATGTCTGGTCCATTTCTGCAGTGTGTGAGAGCATGTAGCATAGTGTTATCTTCTGGTAAGTAAAATCTCTCTCTTTCCTTCTTTCCTATCTAGCTGTCAATTGGATACAGACCCCCCAGAGTCCTTTGTGCTTTCCCATCAGAAAGTCAGAAAAAGCAGGAAGATGTCAAACATGAGTGAGTTTGAGGGATGTGAAATTGTGCGAGAAATGGAGCTTGTGTAAATTGTTAAAGGAGAATTTTGCTTTCGCAGTTTCTTTTTCCCACACCCCAAGTTACCCATAATTAGGGTAACTTCTTACACAAGTTTCTACTCTTCAGATGTAAAGGCTGTGTCAGTGACAAATATCAAGTCATTTCTCCAGAGCATGGGGTTTGGAGTTGTTTGTGCAAGGATCTTGTAAGCATTAAATCACAAACAACAGCTTCTGCTTTGAAAGCAGTACAACAACTTTGCTGAAAAAAAAATAAATTAAATATCATTTAGGCAAAGCCATCAGGGTCAATTCAAACCAAGTGGTTACAGTCTGGCAAAAAGAACCCAAAAACTAACATGGGAGCAGGAAGCTCTTAGTACCAGGTTTCACCATATGAAAGAAATTGGTTATTCTGGAGTGCCTGAAAACATCCAAGAGTTAGAGTCCACCAAGGACAGAGAGGCAACAAAGCCCCCACTCTTTTGTGATAGTTTTACTTCCTGAAGGACAGATCTATTTCCGACTGTGATGAGTTCAGGTAAACTGCTCTTGTAGTATCCAGGGTAATGCTTTTAGTGGGTGCAGATCAGTCTGGTTGCAGCTGCCCAGATTTTCTTTCCTGTATTCATTGTGGCTGGCACTGGTGACACTCTGTGTTAAGGGGGAAGACCCAGTGGAGCATAGCACGGCATTGCTTGTTTTCTTCATCTCTTAATTTTCCAGGCTGATAAATGTGGTAGATGAGATGCACGCAACAATTACTGTTAAGGTTTGCAGCTGGAGCAGCTTAGCAACAGAATTTCCCTGCAACCATGAGGACTCAAATCATTCATGAAATCCCAAAGCAGCCTCTGCATCGGTCTTTGAGGCAGCACAGGCCAGCTTGAGGGGGGAGTGCTCCTCCCTGGTACTGCTGTGTCCTGGGTTGATCCCTCTCCAAATGCATGTTTACCAGCACAGCTCTCAGGCCCCCAGCCTACACCTGTGAATCTTGCACCTGCAAGGGCATGTCTCAGGGTACTCTTGATGTGTCCAACAGCCTGCACTTCTTCTGTCATCCTTTTCCTTCTACATTAGACGTTTCCTTTTTATTGACCATCACATTTCTTGCTTCTCTCCAATCTATCGAAATTCTCAATTTCACTTTCCCCCTCGTTGTTCTTCTCCATACCCAGATCCTGCTTACACTTGTTTTGTTGTCCTACAGAGAAAGACAACACAGGACAAAAGGGCCATTAAACTGTGAGATTTGCTGCCAAAGTTGTTAACCAGGCTGTGAACTCACTGGATTTCAGCAGATAATGAAACACTTTGAATATGATACTTGCTTAACTTGAGGGAGAACAGTCACTTTGTGGAAGCTTTCGACTTTATTTCAGGTAGTTTACTTGGCTCTCAGCTGCCACTTTTCCATTCCCAGTAACTCCTACCTCTGACTTCATTCTCAAACTTTCCTGTTTCTCCCATGCTGTTTGCTTGCTGAGTTGCTTTGGCTGGGGACAGGACCTGTTTGTATTAACACCGGTTGGACAAGTTTGTTTTTTTCCAGGACATGTGCCAGTTGTGACAGAACTCTCTCAACTCCTGAGCTGAAAATCAAAAGCCCTCCAAAGTTAGTCAACATAGTGGCCTTATCCCACCCCCAGACCCTTCTGCACACATCGCACTTCAGTGAAGCAGTCTCTCATCAGAGCAGCCCACGTTTCTCTTCTGCAAACTTCACTTGTGGCCTTTTTCCATGCCCAAGGGCACAGCACAACAAGCTCTCAAGACCCTCTCCAGCAGAACACTCCTGCCCTGCTGAATCCACTCACACCCATGAGCTGGCAGCTGCTCAGAAATTCAAACTGCTGCTTTAATGAAAATTTCGAGGTGGTTTCTGATGGGGAACAAAAGCTCACTAAAGCGGTTCCTTTTGGCTCAGTGACCTTTTTATCCCCTAAGTGCTGTCTTGAACCTCAAGCACCTCTAGCATTTAGGAGAGTGCTAGAAGCTGAAGAAAATGCAGTGTGAGCCCTGAAAACAACAGAAAAACAGATCAGACTGTTCTTAAAAGATTGACCAAAACATCCTGGTGAGCCATGAAGGCACTAATGAGTCACACCCCAGGATAGTAATAGAAAAAAGCTGCTTTTTTCAGTTCCCAGATGGGACCAAAAAGTTGATTCTTCATTACTGACTTGTTTCTTTTCCCTCTTCAGTGAGTTACTCGCTGTAATTTATGATTAAATAATTCCTTTGGGAAATTATTCCTCATGGGGAAAGAATTATGAAAACGAAAAGAGATTTCCTCCGCCTTCCCCATTCATCAAACCAATGAGAATAGCATTCAGAAAATTCTGATATCGTGAGACAGGCTACCCTTTGCTTCCACTTTTGTTTGGCTGATTATTCTGAAAATGAATTGAGTGGCATCCTTGAGTCTTTCCCACTGAACATTAGCAAAAAGAAAGTTGTTTTACTATGAAAACCAGCTTACATTACATGGTGACTTCTTTTCTTTGACAAAAAGAGTTCTGCCACAACTTTTTCAGAAGGCAGCCTTGCATTGTTCATGATAAGCAGTTTACCAGGACAACTCTGTTTAAATGAAATCCTAGCAAAAAATGTCCAGCTTCTGTGACCTGAATTCAGTGCTGGCTATGCTTTATCCAGGCATATAGATGGATATGCCTTAGCCAGAGTAAAGGATTGTGATTCTGGAACAAAATGTGCCAAAAGATGAGGTCAAGACAGAGTTCTGGCATCCACAGTCATGGTGTTCTACATTTCAAGAAGTGCTGAGAGGAACTAGTTTGTTCCTAGCACTGTTGTGACTGTGTTTGTGGTGGTGTATATATATGGAGGGCAGAGTTAAAGCTGGAAGGGTGAGTACTTTTACCAAAGAGCATTTAGGAGAAACATACAACAGTAACCACAACCCTGCTGGAACTGGAGCTCCTTGGTAGGTAGGAATGTATTTGTGATTTTTGTTAATATGTTCAGCAATGTGTACCTGTAAGATAAATTAGATGTCTTCCTCCATCACCCAGTGTTATGGGAAGCTGTTTTGCTGATACAATGCAGAGAATGGAAACAGGGCTAACTCCAGGTCCAAGGGATCAGCCTAAGAGTCTGGTGAGTGATCCTGCAACCGGCGTGTTTTCGTATGGTGTTAGGGAACATGAATGATGGCTGTGTTTGGGCAAATTGTTTCCATAATTTAAGAGAGAGAAAATCAGCTCATTGCTGATCCAGACTTTGTCATAAGCAATTTGAAAGTTTTTTGTGGGTTCAGCTGAAAAGCATTTGGAATCAAGGAGAAAATGCCTGTTGATGCATGTTGGATTTTGGTGAGCATCTGCTTGAAAAAGCAGTGGTTTATGGTCATCCTGGTCCCATGGGGTCACCTACTAAAACTGTTCACAATTTATTGGCGAGTTTGGGGCAAGTTCAATTATTCTTTTCTAGCTCATTTATTTAAAAAAAGAAATTAAAATATAATTACATGCACAGCAATAGTTCAGTCTAAGAGACTTCTTGAATGCCATTAGGAGACATATCGTATCCAAATGCTGCCAATGTTAACTAAAACTTCAGAAGCCTCAGCCAAATGGAGAGACACAATTTTTCCTTCCTTCCTCCTTCTATTTTTTGCTCTTTTCCTCATCACTGCAACTAAAAATAATGTGCCCTGCTTGCCTCATTTGCTAACTATACCTGCTTGTTAAACTGTAATTTTAGCTTCACTTTGATTGATAGCTTGAGTAGGAAAGGTTTGAATTTTTGTCTTGTACAGACACATTCAAATTGCATGGCAAAGCTGTTAAATGCTTTGCTTTTGTAGTCATCTTGCAGACTGGAGCTTCCCCAGCGCCTGGAAAAAGTTTAAATGAATTTAATGAATTTGGGGTTCATTCTCTTTTTTCCTGGTTTTTTAGTTAGGGCTTTAATAAAGCTGTGGCTGTTTTGGAATGGGGAGTGCATACCTTCTGAGTGAAGTGTAGCCAGAGCTGCAGCTGCAGCTTTCCCCCTATGTGTGTTGCTCAATAGGCTTGTGGGAACTGATGGAGCAGACTGCTGGGACTGCCAGGTGGGACGGCTCCACTGCTGTTACTGCCTTGGGCCCAGTTTAATACCTCATAGCTGAATGGAGGAGAGATGTTGAAGAGGTGTTACTAGAAAAACATTGCTTTAAAATGGGAGCCCTAAAACCCCATGATTATGTTAATGTTTGTTCTAATTGTACACTCTGGAGCATCACATTATACCCAAGGAGGCAGACACTTTCTATTTTTAATGGCTTGTTGCCCACTTGTAGCCAGTGGGTCAAGTGCTTTGCCTGTCTGCCAGTCCATAAAGGGTCTGGACACTTTGCCAACCACATGCACTGCTGTCTGCTGTGGGCTGGTGTATCAGGCATGGAAAGGACTTTGTGACTTTTAATGAAGTACTAATGGTGCTGTGACAGATGGTGTTTCTTCTTTGGTAGAAGCGGCAGGAACTGGTTTTTGAACCAGAGTTGCCTTGAGTTTAGTTCAGCCTGGATGGGTGTGGGGAAATGTTTAAGTTCCTTTCTAAGAAGACTACAAAACAGCAGAGAGAGAAAGGAATAAAAGGCAAAAGCCAAGTGGTCCAGACTGAGCCTGAAGCCACTATTCACTTACTGCAGTTTCTGAATAACTAATGCAGAGCAACACTGGCAGGACAAAAATGGCCTTACTGGGCAGGGTAATGCCCTGTAGGTGACTGTGGCTAGTTCTGAATGCTTAAAGAAGGTGCATGTACAGACATCCTTCCAGCAGAGGTCAGCAGCTGGACCTTCGTGGCCCAGCAAACAGTGGATCTGCCATCCATCAGTGCATTTCATCTCAGGAACGCAGTGCAAACTTCTCACCACCACAACATTTTGTGGACAATGAGGACTAGAACTAATCCCATTCCATTAGTCAGATACAGGAAGGAGTTGTATATTTTTATAGTTGATTGTATGAAAAATTTTCTTTGGCTTTTTTGTAGACTTGCAGACAGAAACTGTTGCCAGACACTCAGTGTTTGTTTTACTAGAGGGATGCTTTTCTAAAAACCAGCTTCTCCATTAGAGGCAAACTTCCACCAAGTCCTGCTGATGAGAAATATCAATCCACTTGAGATAAAATTAGCCAGGAGATTGTAACCTCTTGTTAGCAATGTGGGTAGTAATATCTTCAGATCTTAAAATCAGATTTAGAAGAGAGTATCTGTCCAAGCCTCATACTCTGAAAAACGGTTTTTAAAATGAAAAAAGAATCTGAATGGTTTTCACTGAACTGATACAGTTGAACCACAGGGAGCATCTCTGTGTTAGAAAAACTAATTTGTTGCATCCTTTTTTGTATTTGGTTGGGCTTTTTCCTTTTTGAGTATGCTTTTCTTTTTGTCTTTCAGTACATTTTGGTCCTCTCCAGCTGAACAGCTGATGTCTCCTTGAGTGTGTCTTTAAATGCAACAGTCATGCAAGTAAAGAAATCCTGGTTATAAGTGGGTGAAATCACAAGTCAGTTCATTTCCCTGCCCCCACTTCTTTGTAATCAGAAGATAAAGTCACTCCAGAAAATGCAGAGGAGGCTCTGCTATCCATGGCATGTCGTGCCTACAGTTAGCACACATTTTAAATCACAGTTCTAGAGTTTATTTATACAGCTAAATGTCATATGTTTAAAAATAATGAGTTTATTCAGAAAGAAAAATTCTCCTCAGAGTGATTAATTAATGGAAGGAGACTCATTCCCAGAGTAACAGCCAGCTAGAATTATTCCAGGCCTTCTCTTGAAGTCAATTACCTGCTGGAAAATCTGTTCAATCCACCAAGTTGATCCAAGTTCAACAGCTTGAAATAATGAAGCAATGGTATATAGAAAGAAACAGTAAATTTTTCCTAATTGCTTGTGCATCTCACTGTAGCATGTCAGTCACATTCCAGAACAACAAACTGTTTGGGGAGTTTAAAGATAAAAATAATAGGGTTTAGACAAACAGTGGCTTAGATGTTTTCCATAGTGAAGCAGTTTGGTGTTTCCTAATGTGTATGAGCCTTCCTGAAAAAAACAAGTGACACTGATGTTCTTAAAACATCTAAGACCTAACACTCAGTATGATATTTGTTGACTCTTCAGCATCTGGCTTCAGATTGAATTTAACATGAAAGAAAATGGTTGTGCCATAGAGTGCTATCATAAAATTGCAATTGCTGCTCTTCAGAATCCTCACCTCAGCTTGCAGGCAGCTGCAAAGCAGAGTCAGGCTCACCTGGTTGCTCTGGTCTCCCAAGAAAGCTTCCTTATTGCTTTTTTCCCGACCTTTCAGCTAATACATTTGTCTGGACACCAAATGAGCAGGATCAGATGAACTATAGCTACAGTGAACTGCTTTGCTGGACGGTGATTACAGCTCAATATCCCTCCCAGTTTAGGTTTACTCTTTGGTCCCAGCTCTCAGAGTTTCATAATGGAATAATGGAGATATAAAAACATATCTCACAGTGAAACTTGGCAAAGTGACAGCCAAGAAATTATTTTCCCTAGTAATTTTAAACACATCAACACAGTCAGTGTTAAGATATTCTAAGAAACAGAGGATGGAGGAATAACAGCATTAAAAAAGCTTGATGTCTCATGTTGATGTTCACAGGGAGATGACATTTGTCTTTTGTTCATAAAAAGATCCAAGATCTAATAATTTCAAAATATTAATGGCCTACTACATAAGCAGCAAAAGAATATATTGACTAATGCTGGGACAGATCTTTTCCAGTGGATTCCTAACATGTCTAGTAATAAGAAGAAATCTAATTGAGAGAATTAATGCAGTTGACAGGCCAGAAGAACTCTGGGGGAGATGCTCTTATCTCTGAAGTAAGTAAAATGCATTTATAAAACTTTCTAAGTACAAACTTACACAATTAACTTTTCTGATTCTCAGGGTAAGCACACAGGTTTGGGGCTTGTTTTGAGGGTTTTCGGTTTATTTTTTGGAGGAGTGGGTTGTTTGTATTTGTTTGGGGTTTTATGTTCATTTGTTTATGTAAGTACTGAATTTCTGACAGAAGCTAGCAAGAGTTCGCCCAGGAAAGGCAAAGCTATCGTTGACCATGAGTTATCAGCTCAGTGTCACGGTTTGTCCTTCTACTTAAAAAAGTAAAATCTGTGTCAGGCACAGAGTAACTTAAAATTGTTTGGAAGGAGCTACTTCTGCTTGTACTGTCAGGTCATTTGAAAGATGTTTTCAATATTAATTTGGGGGCAGAGGCAGAAAGACCAGTTAAGTTTTCTAGTTTTCCTTTGGAGTAGAGAAGTCCATAGTTCTCTTGCACCCAGTTAAGATCTCTTTACTTGAGATCATGTCTGTCCAGGGAAAATGAGGTGAAAAGACATGAAAGAGATGGCAGCTGAGAAGCAGCTGTTGGTTTGGAAAAGCATCAAGTGGGAGCCAGTGGGGCCTGGGCTAGTGGTGGGGCAATACAGGGAAGAGGCAGATGCTGTGAAAGGTTCATATAT
>VZRX01021435.1:434921-494556 GCA_013398075.1 Notiomystis cincta | reverse complement strand
AGGACTAAAGTCCTCACTACTGCTAGGGAATGTACAGAATACTTTCTTTCTCTTCTGTGAAAATACTCCTACTTCATGCTTTTCCCAAGATAAAGATCCATCCCTGTATGAAGTTTGTTTTGAGATATTTTTAACTTGTGGTAAAAATAAGTAAACTGGAGCCATTTTTTGTTTTCTGTCTGTGCCTGTAAAATTAGAAGAACCCTATTGATTCACACAGCAGTGATGCACAACAGCATTTGTATTCTGAGGAGGGTGAAGCACAGTCACATATTCAAAGGAAAACATATTTCATGAATCCACTTATATTAATTTGCCACCAATAGAGATTCTTCGTAACAAAATGGATCATTGCTCACGTGAAGGCGATGACTAAACCCAGCAAAATACATGTTCTGTGCAGTAAGCACCAAGGGAGACAATGCCATGCAGATCTCTGTGATTTATGGTGCTCTGTTCTACTGTCTCCTAGGCTTATACCTGATAAGAAAGGAAAATTCCAAGAGATGACAAAGACCTCCTTCTGTTTCAGCTGCCCAGTTTTTTGGCATTGTTCAAAAGATGATTTCTCAGGCACATGTTACTTAGTTTTCAGTCATATAATTCTTAAAATATGCAAGAAATATTTACTGAAGACCATCAATGAAAAGAAAAAAAGACTATAGAACACACTTGAATATGCAACTAATTATTTTTAACTGCTTTTCCAAAAGGACTGTGCTTTTAATAATAGTCTGCTTTTGTAGAGCATCTCTCAGATGCAGACTTCAAAACGTGGTAGGCAAATTGTCTCAACATGTCTATGGGCTAGGTAAGTACTATTAATCCCTTTTTACAGATGGAGAAAGCTGAACATCAGAGAGCCAAGAATACTGCTTTCCAGCTTTGGTGTTACAAAAGGACTGTCAGAGCAGAGAGTATTGTGTTAAATTCCACCCACTAAGTCCAAAACAACTCCATCTTTTCAAGTCACAGGTTATAAAAACGGGCTAAGGCAGGGGTGGGTTGTTCATTTCTGACACATACAACATGTACCTGAAGTTAACTGAAAGCTTCTAAGTTAGAAGTTTCATAAATATGTCAGAATAGATGTAGTCCCTCCTAAAGTTCCTCAGCTTGAGACCATATAACCACCATGGTGTTCACAGAGTGTGTGTAAATCCCTCAAGAATGTATGGGCCCTCTAATGTTACTAGTGTTTTTTATATAGCACAGGCAAGCTGGGTACAGATTACTGGGTGCATCCAATCAGCCACCTTACTTCATATGGTTTCTCCAACAGATACTGAAAAACAGGCCAAAGACTAACAAGAAAGTTAAGTTCATGGTGAAAAGAGAAACCTAAAAACACAGAAGTTTGTGAAGTCTAAAAGTCTAAAAGCAATTTTCAGTTCTCAGAAGTGTTTTATCTACATGGAAGAAGGTATATTTTGAGGTAGACTTGCTTAGTGAGGTGGAGATACACCTTGATGAACACTTCTTTGATCCTCTCTTGCTAAAAATTGAAAAAAACCCTGTTGTTCTGGACACCTTAGGCTCCAGTTAGGATGCACATGGATGGATTTACCCTGGAATGAGATGTCTGCTGCAAGAGCCATCTACAGCTTCAAGTCAAATCGTGTGTAAATCCAGCCAGACTGCAAGGCCTCTCCTTCTCTTCTGTCCCACAGGTATGTTGGGTGCTCTGTTGATGCCTATCACGATAAACCCAGCCTGTTTCCACAGCATTTATGAGAGTTTCCATGGCCTCAGAGTTGCAGACTCGCTCACCGGTGGCAGCAGCCACTGGTAAGGGGAGCCTGGAGGCTGCCCGGGCACGGAGAGGGCTGAGCCTTTCTGTTTGGCAGAAGCACCCTGAAACAAGAGCTGAAGGAGGTGCTGCCAGTGCCCTGGCAAAGGGCAGGAGCAGGGAGCTGCACTTGCAAGGCACTGGATCATGCTGTTGTTTCCATCTTGGTGCTGCCTCCAGGGTGCTGCCGGGTGCTCTAAAGCAGGCAGAGCTGCTGGGAAACACCCCTGCCTTTGCTACAAGTATATTGCAATGGTGATATTTAATCTCAAGTGAGCACAAGGCAGTGCTTTCTCAGGCTTGTCTGGAGCCATGGAAAAAAATTCTTGTGGGACCTGGGCTAGTATACTACTTGTATGCAAAGGTTTGCCTCTGCCCTGCCCATGCTAACACAAGCCACACCACACATCAAGGTTATTTGTGTAATAATTGTTCCACATACAGCCAGTCTAGTGATAATGTGCTTACCATGCTCTGGGATACCATACATGTAAGGATGTAAGGAGGGTGGTTTAGACCTAAAAAGGGACATGTCACTGAAAGCACAGGATAAGTAAGCTGTGTGACAAGGAAAGGGGCTGGAAATGTCACTCTTTCTTCCAGCAGTCCATGAGACCCAGTCTTAGGGCTGGCAGAAAAGGGAAAAATCACAGCAGGTCTTATAAATAGCTTGTGCTTTAGAGTTCAAAGCTTTTGAAAAAGCCAAGTAGTGCAGGTGACAACAGTGCAGTTTTTTGAAGGAATCTGATTTTGGAAATAGGCCTGTTGAAAATATTTGAAAATCCCATTAGTTGTCTTTTTGGTGAACTTTTGGACACCCACAATCTTCCACTGAGAAATTTTGTGAAGTTTGTATAGCTCAGAGGAGCTGCATGCAGAGCAGAATGAAGAGCTGACTACAGGAAAGCTCACACTGGGGTATATTCTTCCTCTGGCTGATGGGGTGGGTAGTGGGACCTTCTAATCCTGGCCTGTGAGGATGTGTGAGCTTTAACATGCCCTGTCTGAAAGAAAAAGTGGGATGAAAAGCATCCATTAAAAACTTAAACATTCATGAAGATATAGAGGATAGTAAAACTTTGCCTGGTACAGGGATAGATGAAGGTGAAAAGAGCTGTCCTGTGTGTTTTGTATATCCAAAATTTTTGAGGTAAAACTAGAAAAATAAACAGAAAAAGTGGAAGTAGTCCCCAGAGCTGCCAAGAGAAAGAAACAAGATATCTCTTCATTCATTCCATGGATTGGTCTCCTCACTTTCACACTAATACCACAGCCCATGTGCAGCTGTGGGAAAGAAAGTTGAAAGGATGAGAATGTCATTAAACACCTTCAACAATTATTCTATAGTGAGGGGTAAAATGAAGGAAAAAGAAAAGACCTCCTTCTCTCCCTTGTCTGTTTTGTTGTTTTTTTTTGTTTTGTTTTGTTTTTTCATTCCTCATTTAACATACACAAATGAAAAGTTGGGAATAGTTACTTTCTAGAGTGAGGTTTTACTTTCATGGTAGTTAGTATATCATAGTCCTTGTATAGAATTGGTTATACTAATAATTATTATCCTCCCCCACACTTCATTCTTCATCTGAAGAGAAGGATGAAGTGTGGGCAAGAGGACATGGTAGTTTTGAGTGTTTGTTTCCCAATATTGGATGCCTAAAAAAGGAAGCTTGATGTGTTGCAGGTTAGTGGGAAGGGTTGCGTTGTCTTCAGGGGTCACTAAAGGAGCTCTTAAGGAGGCAAAGAAAGAGGAAGTTGATTTTGGGCTTGTCATCTCTTTCATGACTTGTTTAGGTCTCTCTAACACCTTTTGGGAGCTGTGTAGTTCCTTCCAAAATATGGTAATACATAAGCACTAGAAATACAAAGGTGAGCCATGAGCTCATTAATCCTGCCAGGAGAAAATAAAAGAATTAGCAAACTCTGTGATGGGCAGAGACAGCCAAACCAAATGCCACCTCTGTGAAGATAAATTGCTGCAAACACCAAAAGCCCATGATGTTATGACCTTTAAGAGCATATGTTTCATAAATGGAAAAATGAACTGAAGAGGCTGCTGGTGAAGCTGTCGAGAAGCTGGATCATTCATTTATACAGTAATGTCACACAGGGTTTGCCAGCTGAGCCAGGAGGCAGAGCTGACAGGGGCTCCATGATTTCCTTTTCATACAAACCTGCACCAAAGCTGGTAGCCATGGGGAATGCCTGCTATAGGACATGATTTTTTGGTGCTTGTCAAAAATCTTTTTACAGTATTACAATTGCCTTTGGTGCCAGCCCCGACCATCAGCACAGGGTCCAGTCACAGTATTGATATTTGCCACTGCAAGGTGTGGAACTGTGTGGAAAAGCCCAACCAGGGAAACAGAGCTGTGCTGGTGGAAAATGAGCAGGAGGAGGGGAGAGCAGACCATCAGCCTTTGAGGTGCAGAGAATTGTTTTAACTCACCAAAGCTGGGGCTGAGAGAAATGAGACAAAGCGCAGGTAGCGGGTTCTTGGGAGGGTGGGAAATGAGCAGTGTGGCACTGTGAGTGCATGGATTCACCATGCCTGCCTGCAGGGCCCAGGGCTTTTCCTGCAGGAGCAGGGATCAGGAACACAGTGGCTGCAATGTTGCTCTGACAAGCCATGATAAATGCCAGCTTTGTTAGTGTGTGTGGCAAGTTACCAGGAGCTCAACGAATTCCTGTGCTTGGAGAGCCTCGCACTGGGAAGAAAAAATGAGCTGTGAAGTAATAATGATAATAACAGGATTCAATGAGGCAGATGTAATCCACATTTCTTCAGCAGATCCTGGCTTGCAGCACCAACTCTGCTTGACAAAATTGTATTCACAGGGATCTTTTCAGAAATTGGTTTCAACAGCTGAGCTATGGTGTGGCTTAGGCTAGTCTAGAGCTGAAATATAGCAATTTTTTTCTTGGAAGTCATATTTACAGAGTACTTAAGTGAGGCAAGTACCTTGAAAGACTTGTCCACAAGAATTAGTTTGAGAGGTTTCCCACTCATTTTAAACATTGCTGAGTTAATTTTTGCTCTTCTAGCTTGTTGTCAAAAAGCCTTGATAATGCTGAGCTTCATGCAAATATGTATTTGTAGCAAGCATATAGGAGCTAGAGAATAGCAAATATTGACCCTCTTCTGTGTCAACAGAAAAAGAACTGCAAAATTGGCTTTGGGCAGATGAAATTTCCTTTTCAAAATCAACATTTGTTGTATTCTTTCTGCTTTCACTGCAACTCAATATGTTGATGCTAAGAGGCTGAAATCCCTCCTGCTGCCGGTTGCCTCTGTGTGACACATTGTGACAAGTCAAATTCCATGGGATGCTCAGGGTCATGACAGGCACCACACATTTCTTCTTCTGACCCACAATGCTATCTCTCAGGCCATCTCCTGCAACTCAGTTGAGGCACCCTCCTGTACCCTTTGGATACCCCAGAAAAAATGCTGTAGGGCTTGGGCACTTCTGAAGGTGAGCTTTCAGATCTAGAGTTTTCAGGTCCACTACACTTCACTACTCTTTCTGGACAAGAAATGTCTGCTATCTATGGTGAAAGTCGCTGTTAGTTCAGTTAGACTAAAGTAAAACATAAGCAGAAGTAGTTATTTACAGCATGCACAGTAGGAAAATCAGTCACAGTTATTTGTGTGAGTCTTAAATGGAAAAAAACCAGCACACATGCTTGGACCTTTGAGAATTCATCTTGTTATGCCACCTGGTTGGTGCTCTCCTGACTCATCCCTTGCTGGGGCCTTTGCCTCCCTTCCTGAGCTGTGGCCACAGGTCTCTAACAATTTGTCCTGGTGTTAACTGTCACCACAAAGAACAATCCTACCCATTTTCTGTGCCTACCCACAGAGTCCTAACCTTCCACCTCCTCCTCCCTGGTGACCTTGGACATGCACTGGTGGGTGCTAGACCACCCATCCATGTTGGGTCTTACCTTTATTTGTTGTTGTGAATTTATCTTTCACTGGATCATTACTTTCACCCTGTGGACTGTGAAGCTGCAGGGCAGCTTGGGGCAACACCAGGAAAGGGGCAGATGAGGGCTGGGAATGAGAAGTGTCTGCTGGGCTGGACTGGGGTGGTTTAAGGTCTCTGTGAAATGGTGGCCTCACTTTGTTTCTGCCTGAAGCATCTCCATGTTTGAAGCCATATATTTGGTGTCAATCTATCAGCAGAGATATTTGATACAGTTGTCCAAATGAGTTAGATTTATGTAATCCCTGACTGGCTCTTGATGAAGAAAAGACATGACAGTGATTAGCCATTTTGGGACAGCTTTCATTCAGAGAAAAATGGATATGATGTGATAGTTGGAAGTCTCAGAGGTGTGGGAGCCGCCTGCTGGGTAAGGGTCAGATGAAATATGGGGCTTGAACTCTGCCTAACCTCAGAGGCTTTCCCCTCCAAATAAATCTGAAGCCCACTGGCAGCTACTAAAAGCTTGCAGTTATACTCCTGTGGGCTGGGCAGTATGCATACAAATATGGCCATCAAATCCCTGCAAGATACAAACTACACTTCACCACTTATTTAATTGGCAGTCACTGGCCAGCACACCTTCATTCACCTTGTTTTTCTACTGGACAAAAGCACTGCATTGGTTTTTACTATGTAAATGTTAGAGGTCAAGGCAGGTTATTTTTCTACATCATCTTTTCAAGAGTGACTGAAGCCACATAGGTTCCTAAAACTTGTTCTGGGGAAAATCTGGTAAATCCATTTTAGTTTTTTACCATCTAGACAGTACCCACCAACATCTAAGTCAAGATGTGCCAGTGAAGCCTAGGAAACTAGATGTGGAACACAATGTTCTCTTCTTATGTGAAAATATGGGTACTTTGAACCTGAAAGACAAAAAAAATATTAAGAATAGTGTGAAGATGCCAATTTCCTCTAATTTCACTTAAAGTAATTGACCACATTAATATTTGATCAGAAAGAGTGCCCTAGCATTTTGTTTCAAACGTGTTGGATTCATAGAGACCGGCAGGAAAGATCTGGGGAGAAGTTTTGCAGGAATCACAGCCATCAGGAGGCTTGTTTAGGTTCACAGCAAATTAGCAGCCACTCAGGTCTGCTCTGTTTGCCCAAAGCAGGCAGGCTGGACAGCCGGTGAGGTCAGGGCTGTATATAAGGCAATGCAATTCCCAGGTATAAACTAGGAATAACCTCTCAACAACTGCTTTTGTAGGCACAGGAAGACGAATGCATCTCACTCACATGTGTGTTGTTGGGGCTTTGAAAAAACAAATAATGAAACACCCAGAGCATGTGAAAAGGGAGAAGAGGTTTCAAGAGAAGCAATTTCACCTGGAAATGTATTGCCTGGCAACCCAAGACTCAAGTCAGTTCAAGTGGCATAAAGACGCTGCTCTATGAAAGAAATACTAGAAGAAAAACCAGGAAAGTCACAGGAAATTAACTAAAAATTCTGGTGAAGCCATAATCCATGTTGCTGTAACACAAAAACCTGGGACTTGAGTATTGAAAAAAAAAAGCCCTTATTTTTTTCTTTCTTTGCAAAGGTTCAGCTAATGAGTGACTCAGCCTTATATAAGAAGAGTCTGGCTGGGGCATAGTAAATGTGAGTCACTATAACAAATTTTCAGATTTTCCTTGGGACTTTTCCTTACAGGATCCTTGTATTGGGGAAAGGAGAGGGATAGGGAAAAACTGGCACCAATATTCATATAGCTATGAATACAGATGAGATTAGCAACTGCAAGGAAATTACGTTTGTCTCCCTTTGCATAAATGGGTGGTAAGAGCACTTACAAGGCACTCTTCACAGAAGAAGTGAAGTGTAAGACTATGGTAAAAAAAGACCAGAAATACTATGGACATGAGGTTTGAAGACTGGAGAACCAGACAGTGAATTTCATTGCTTCAGCCTTTTGGAAAAGGACTGACTCTGCAGCTGTTCAGTGTACTATGCACACAGAGATCAGGCATGTTGGGGGTGTTATTCCCCAGGTGAGCAGATGTTTGCAGGGTAACCTTTGCACATTGCTGGAATAGCCACTTGTATCTGAAAGCTGGGTAGTAAAACTAAGGCTCCCAATCCAGGCATATCTTACAACCAAGACAGACAGTGAATTTATATTGCTTTTGAGGCTTGTTTTTCTATCTGAAAGGTTTGTTAGGTGACAGCCTCCTTGGTTTTTTGTTCTAGTGCCCTCTCAGATTTCCTTTCCTTTCCAGTGCCTACATTTAGGATTTGAAATACCTCTTTATACTGGAAAATAATTTTTATAAATGGACTGGGCCACAGCTGAGCCATTGTCTGAAGTTTGTAGGTAAAACAACAAAATCCAAACCAGCCCAAGAAGCAAAAAAAAGGAGGAGACATTTGGGGTCTCTCCTAACTGTCCAGTTGACACAAACCTGTTAGCCTTGATACAGGTGATTTCCATTTATTTTAATGTGAAATATATTTAATGAATTAATAGATGTTACTTTTATATCTCAAAGTTGATGCCAAGTTTTACTTGTATTCTACTGAAAATCACAGTCTTCTAGGGCCAAATGGTTGGTGCTTTTGTCCTTTCCTGCCTCACATATTAAAAATGATAGTCTTGTTCTTCCAGGAGAGCTGACCACACCCATAATGAGCACTTAAAATTCCTTGTCAGAAAACAGCTCTAGAAAGGTAATACCAAATCCATCCATTATGAAGATAAACACCTGGCAACAAAATTAGAGATTAGAGTCCATCAGTCATCTGGAAAGTACAGTTCAGAGGATCCTGGAGCATACTTGCTCTTGATTTTCACTTGCTTTCTAGCTCTGAAGAGCAAGTGAAAACTAACTGGTAAAACCAAGTTCCTAGAGAGAAACTCAAATTCCAGATGGCTGATGCCACCCAGGCACCAGCTGTGAGGAGGTAATAAACTCTGCTTTTAAAAAGAAATAGGCAGTGCCAAATTGCTATTTCTGCAGTTGGGGTTTTTTTGTCTGCTGAATTCAGTTGGTTTTAATGGCCACACACATCCAGGGACTGCACAGTCCCTGGTATGAGTGTCCTCATCCTGATTGCCATCAGACTATGTACCATGTACTAAAATAAATGTTATTTTGGTAGGAATGAACCTTTTGTCAAGCAATGCCAAGGAGTAGCCACAAACCATTTGGGCATTGGATACATTTTCCCTGGAGGCAAGAGCTCACAACACTTCCAGAGAATCCATAGCAGTCTCTGCAAGGTGAGAGATTATTTAATCCAAATTTTGCCTCATTTTAAACAACTGCAGTTGTTGCCTTTTTTATATTGAGAAAGTGTATTAACCATGATCTATGGGGGCATCCTATCCTTCAGATATTAGCTGATAGAGGGAAGGAGCAGGGAAGGGGAGGCCTGGGTTGCAGGCAGGAGCTGTTTTCAAAGAAGGATCTGGCTGTGTCCTGAGGAGGTGCATGGGGAGGCAGGGAGGGAAAATGAACTGTGTTGGCTGTGGCACAGGGGACAGGAGGCAGCAGAAGCTGAGAGCACAGCACAGGTAGGCTGGACCAGGAATGGCTGTGATTTCAACACATGGGTTTTTCAAAAGCTGATTTGCTCAGGAGCAGCACTGTATTTCTGGACATCAGGCATCAGAAAGAGCCAGGCATTCAGGTCCCACTCAGCTAATAAATGGTTTGGGACAGCCTTTATTCCACAACAGACATAATGGTCTATTCCTGACATTACTGAACTAGAAGGGGCTGTGTTTTGGTGCTGGACCTCCTGTGTTTTGGACCTGCACCTCCAGATCAGCACACTCCCAGTGCCAGCTGTACACCTCTGTGCCAAGGCTGTTGCGTCCTGAGCACTGTGTGCAAGTGCCTGGTGAGACAGGTGGTGATGTAAGAGGGGAATGCAACAGCTAAGCACACATGCTCCTATGCAATTACAGGTGAACTGGTCTCTTATGTCAAGCCCAGCTCAGCAGTAGGAAACCAGGTCTCCCCAAGTTCCTAGATTTGCTAATGTTAGGTTGCACCAGACTATTCCCTTTAGAAAGGTATTGAAGGCATAGAACAGACTCTGAAAGGAGAGCAGAAGAGATAAATGAGATTGCGAGGTTCCCCATGCTGCTGCTGCTGTTATCATACAAACACAAATTAGCTACTGCTTGAAAGGACAGATTTCTGCCCTCCCAGTCAGGTCATACTGAGCCTGAAAATAGTGAGATTTTGAAGAATTATGCATCATATGGAGTAAAAATTGCCTTGTGATTATTTTTTTAAAAAAGTTTTCTTTGTTGTTTCCTAAAAGAAATCATTCTAGTGTTTTTGATGGAAAACTGCCTTTCTATTTTGACCCACTACAGTGAAGCATAGAGATTTGTGCCCCCTGCCCTGTGTCCATTTGCTGGGGTGTTTTTTGAAGAAAAGTTTTTAACTTTTATTTTTCATTTGTAAGTCTAAGCCTATTTATTTAATTTCAATTAAATGTTTCAGGCTCACATGAAATAATATCTGGTTTTCCTTTTTTGCATTGTTTAGAAAGAATAATTTTTGTTTAGCTCACCTTTGCCTTTGGTTGGAAACTTAAAGCTATCAGTATTTACCAGCTTTAAGTGAAAATGAGCAAATATTCCTTAGCCCCTGGGTGAGCTCTGTAACTGGCTTAGAGCATTATAATCCTGGTGAAGTCAAAGGAATCAGTCTGATTTATACCAGATGGTTATCTGGACCTCCAAGGGAAATGAAGTCAGTATCACAGATTAAATTTACCAGAAGACCTGTTTGCATTGCTAAGATTACATCTGTGTTTCTTCATAGATAAATTTTATCCAAGTCTCTGCTACCAATGTTGTCACCTTCGTGCTGCAGACTGTGCTTCAAACCAGCAATAAAATCCCAGGAGGTTTTTGCTGGAGCAATACTTCAGTCTTTGGGCCTAAGATTTGCACCAGTGTTTATATGACTCTGCATTTTAAGTACTTTGCTATCATCTGTTCATTGTGAGTGTTTGTGCCAGAAACGAGTATAAAGATCAGAATGAATCAAAATTAATGGGAAGGAAAATAGTTTTGATTGATTTTCTTTTGAAGGGTGGACACAATAGTAAAGAAAAAGAATTGGGTTTTTTTGCCAAAGAAAGTTTATATAACAGGGATAATTTGTTTTGACATGGATAGGAACAAACTGTGGGAAAAGACTTCCTGAGGTACTGCATTTACATAGGTGAGGAAACTTGCAGCTTGGCAAATGAAACCTGCGATTTATGAGCACAAAGGACTTGAAGTCAATATTTTGTTCCCCTTAGTTATTCAGTAATGACTTTGACAGTTCCTCTGGGTTTGAAGAGATGCAGGTATTTGGGCTGGCAGAATGTAATGTACTAGCTGATTTCCAAAGCTGTCACTGATCTTTGATTTATATCTTCTATATTTTCTTTTTTGGACTAGCTAGTGCCATCAAACTCTGGTCTGCCTTGGCTCTGAGTGCTGCAGTCTCTTTCCAAGGTAATTCCAGGATGGCTTGTCCTACATCATCTCAAAGAGGCCACAGCTCTCCCTCTGTCTTGCTCTGTTATGAGTGAGTTTTAAAACCAAGAAGGACATTAGAATTGTAACTGAACCTTGTACTGGGGCATATGTTGATCTCCAAGCACTCTTCATAAACTTATTTTAAATCTATGTTTTTAGCAGATGAGGCATCAAATTTGTGTCACTCACCACTGCTAATGGTGAAGGTGGTCCTTGCCTGTTTGAGTACCATGAGCATTTCTTTCACTGTAGCATTCTGCTCTTTTTCTGGATCTAAGTTTGTTATTTACATACTTTAAATTATTTTAAATGATAAGCAGGTGGAAACTGTCTAGGATTTATAAATTGCTGTGAATTATTTCAAATTAGAGAAGAAAGTGAGGAATGATGATCCTTAGCTGTAGCATCAGCATGATCACCTTATGTCCGGATTTTATGGACAAATCCCTTCATAAACACAAAGTCCTGTGCTGTACCAAGGCTTCTTTATTGTTTCCTCTCCAAGGAGCACAGTAAAATCCCTTTTAGCAGGGTCACATGGAAGCATCCTAGTGGTTTCAGGCATCCATGAGACAAGTGCAAATGAAACTTGCCTGCCTTGTGGAAAAAGAACTAACTAGCATAGTTATAGCTCAGAGCTATTTTGCTGACATAGAAAGTGTGTGTATGGTTTTAGGGACAATTTTATTTAAACATTTTCAAGCTGTGTTTTTTAAAGTCAATGACAACTTTTTGAAGCACGCAGCAAAAGACAGAAAGACAGAAAGATTTGGGAACTTTTTGTCAATGCTGTTCCTGCTGCTGTGACTTCCTTAAACTTAGGGAATAACAGATCTAGCTGGCATGAATATCCTTCTCTGGGTTTTTTTCTTTTCTTTTTTTTTTTTTCTTCTCCATTTCCTCATTTCTCTATACCACCAATATACATGGTGAAATTTTGATAGGGCAGAGAATGAAGAGCAGCTCTACAGGCTTTGGGGTTATTTAGCATGAAGCTCTTATCAGGATGTGTTTTTTTAAAAAGTATTTTCCTGAAAGGCCTACATAAAGAATTTCTGGTTGAATCTCTAAGTTCCTGCAGGGAGATGTTGATCCTTTGTCTAATGTTTGTTTTATCTGCTTCCCACTGGAGCATATTGCCAGTACATGAGTAGATTGCTGTCATATGGCCCCAGATATGTTGCTTCAGCGAGGAGTTCTGTAGCTCCTTGACAAGGAAATTGTATTTATTTTTTGCTAATAGCATATATGCTTCTTGTAATTTGAGCAAGGTTACTTTATTTACGAAGCCATTGACAGAGGTACTATTAATTCACCAGCCAAGTTTTTCAACTATATTACCAGTACCAAGGGAGTCAAATTTTCTTGTATTCACTCTCTTTTCTTAGGTAAAGCACTTGCTAAAATAAAGGCAATACTGATGTGAATCTAGACTAACTGGGGAATTTTTTCATAGTAACTAAAATTTTGAAAACTAGATACTAGAAATGCAATATTACTATGCCTGTTTCTTCTTTCTTGCTTAAAAGCCAGCAAGAAGACTAAGAGAACACTGGGATGGGAAGCAGAAGTGAGTTTGGATGACTCTGGGTCTATAGCACTAACATAGATATTGAATGCAACTGACCTTTAGTTGTAAATACTCTCATAATTCCTGAAGCCCAAATGGGGTCATAACCCTGAATTTGGGAATGGCTGGACCAGTGCTCAGTGTCTGGGGAATGGAAGTGTCTCACTCCATCCTGGGCCAATGCTTCCATTGACTTGAAGATGACAAAATTCACTGGGGCTTTTTTGTTGGGCTACTGACAGGGCTAGGAAACTTTTCCTGCTCTGCTCACAATGTTACAAACCTTAACTGACCTGAGCAAGCTGACAGCATGGGTGAAGGTGCTGCTCCTGACATAGGCAGCCCTACAATTTAGAAACTGATGCTCAACCCCGACTTGTGCTTAAGATCATTCTCTGGAGTGTGTAGGAAAAACAACTCTTTCCTTCATCTCTCCATTCTTCCAGCTTGCATTATGGTCTCACCCTGTTAAGGGCAGAGTGTTCCCAGAGGACTGGAATATCTGCCATACCTCCTGAAGGTACTCTAGCACAGGAAACAGCAAGAGTGACAAAAAGACAAGTCACGCTCTATAAAATGCCTGTGAAATTGTCCAGTGGGGGAAAGGTGATTCTGGCTTGATACAAACGTAGCATTTTGTTATCCCACTTCCCGCTGGCTACCCAGGTCCTGTGGGAAGCCACAGCTGTCCCTGAACACCCAGAGACTGATCTTGTTCCAAGGAGCAAGGGGAGCAAAAGGGTTTTGGAAGGTGTGCATCCCCTGGGCTCTAGGCTGCTGAGGTCAGGGAAAATTACACCCATGGCAGGAAGACTGATATGTTTCAGGAGGGCTATCCTGTACAATTATTTCCTTACAGAAGCTCTGGTCTTATTGGGCACTTTGCTGTGTGTGCCAGTTAACCTAAGGTTTGCTTTTGATGGAGCATGCTTGCTTGTGTAAGTCCCACTACCTTTCTGCTCTAAATGGCTAATTTCATGAAGGAAACCTTTTTAAGCATTAATAATATTTCTTGTGATGAGCTTGACAAATGAAGAGGTCCCTTAAATATCTGCCTTCCCAACATCCTGCAGCAATGAGTGCATGACTTTGGGAGTTATTTAAAGTAATACACTTTTAATTGCATCCTCTAGCTAAGAGAGGACTGTGATCTTCAGTACAATTCCTTTCAAGATGACCTTTGCACAGTTGTGTGTTGTCTGGACAAGCCATGGTGTCAGTGTTAGTAAGGGCACTCATTGGAAAAATAGTATCACCCCTGTTAGGTCTGCTGGCATCCTATAAAAATGCAGTGGCTGGGTAGGTGTCAGTGTAACTGTGCAATGAGACTCTCCTCCCATGGAAGGCAGTGATGAAGTTCCTCCTGTGCTTAAATTAGCCAGGGCTTCCTTGCTTAGTCTTTCATTGAGGGGCTGAGATGAACAGCACCAGGCGTGCCACAGTTCTACCCTTGTGTCATGCAGTTTAAATACTGTGCCTGTCAATGCCCTCTTGTCTTTGACCAGAAAATCAGAGACAAAGTTCCTGAGTGTAAAATGGATATGTTTGTTGCTCCAGAAGTCTGAAAGACCAATATGGAGGCAGAGTCTTCTCTATTAACTGATTTTACATGCCAAAAATGCCTCAAGGCTGGTGTGTGCCAGGTAGGGAGCCTGCTTTTCCTCAGCTGCTAGTTTTGGCCAATGATTTAGCTCTATGTAAGGCAAGTGGTTATGGAGAGATAACCAAATCAGAATAGTACTTTTCCATGCTTTGTACTCCCATTGACAGAAAAAGCCAGTCAGCTTTAGGAAAAGTTTTTGATCTATAGATTTGTGGCTCCTCTCTGAACTTGGCTGCCAGTTGGTGGCTGCTTCAGGGGCTGCTGTGATTATAGTTTACTTGCTGTTGACAGTTGTCCACCTTATAACCTCTGCAGCTGGCAGCATTGGTGGCAGGCACAGCAGAGCGCTCCAGGACTGAAGGAGGAGGAAAAATAAACAGCATGCTCAGAACAGGATGTGACCATCCTGCTTCTATGATTCATATCCTGAACAGCATCCCTTGGACCGGTACAGCCCAGTGACCAGGTCCTTGGCCCACAGGTTTTTCTTTGAGGTCCAGGAGACTTTCAGATATTAGTGTTATTTAAAGGAAACTGCTTTGGGCCTGTTTTTTCAGGAACTCCTGCTCTTGGCTTTCTTGAGAGGTGAAAATTTCTGTTTCAGCGAGGGCTCTCAAAGAGGCTTTGTAGTGCTGCAACATTACCTGGGATTTTGATGTAAAAGTCATTTAAAGTTAGAGGCTGCCTCATTTTACAGCATTTCCTGTAGAGCTGGTCTGTGCATTCATCAGGAAGAAATGTGCTGAGGTTTCTGGTGAAATGTTCATCCAGTGTCCACTTCCATACAGTGCCAAGGTCTGCCTGCCCCCATGCTGTCTTCTCCTTCAGCTTTTCAGTCAGCTTTAGTTTTTTCTGGCTGTTGAATAGTTACAAAGCTTTGTCAGGGAGCTCTTGGGATGGCACATCTCTGAGGGCACCAGGATCCCCTCTTGCCCGCTGACACCTCTTCTTTTCATTTCCAGCATCTGGGGGCCTTCTAAGTAGATTTTGGTTCTTCTGAACAAGCAGAAATTTTTAAGCTGCTGCTACACAAACTTGACTGCCATCTTCATGCTCTTCCTGAATAGTTATCCTCATTATTTACAACCCAGAGAATGAAAAAGGAAGGTAGAAGATACTTATTTGTAAGGGAGACAAGAGGAAAATGAGTTTTTATGGTATGCTCACAGTGTCAAAACCCTCTGACTGTTTCTGTTGAGTGACTACCCAAACACAAGCTATGAAAGCATACAGATGTCTTCTCCTCAGGTCTCTGCAACCTGTAAAATTGAGGATTCATCCATTTTCCTGAAAATAAATAATTTTATGGCTATTTTTTTAATTGCTTGCACTCCTCCTTTTGGAAAGACCAAATCCTTGCAACTCCCAAGAGACTCCGCTGCACCTGACAACAGTTACAGCCTGTTTGCTTTTCCATAACTCTGTTTTCTTTTCCATAGCTAGGCTTAGCACTTGATTTTTCTTCATCTAATCTCCCAGGCAGATCTCAGAAGTAGTTAAGATGTTTGCATTTTCTTCCTGCCTGCATCTTGGAGTTTGTAGAAATGAAGTGCAAGATTTTGTCTCAGATTGGTATGACAAATAGCAAAAGATAAAGGAAAACCAAAAATCCTCTCTGAAGCTTCCCTGCCATTGAAATACTCACAGCAGAAGGTGGCTTTGCTGAGATGGAAATTATTAATTATCTGCAAGGACTTGAATTTTTCACATATGTCATGTAAGCTCCTTTTCCAAAAAGTCCCATGTCACTGACTTGGCTGCTGACCTGTATTCATGTCATTGCAGTGTCTGCATGCATTGAAGATCTGCAAATAACCAACAAGACAGGCCTGCCTTCAAATTTTCACAATGCAGAAATATGGCTGGGGTAGCAGTCAAGGAAACTAATGGCTGTGGAAAGGCTGAACTGTCAGTAACAGAGCAAGAGTGAGCAAGGGAGGAGAAGTAAAAGCTGTTGAGTGCCAGTCACAGGCTGACCTTGACATCTGTCTTTTCCTTTTCCATAGACAATATTTTGCAGGAGAAGCAGCAGAGAGAAAGCTTTGAAGAATGTTGCTTTGAGGGCTGTGATCTGGAACGTTGGAAATGAATGCAGATAGTGGTGTACAGAAGCAGGAGGTGACTGCTTCCTTCTGGGTCATTTGGCAGGGTGCTAACCCAAACCAGGCTGCAAGGGTGAATCTCACAGTCTCTGTAGGGCTGTGGGGTCTGCTCATACCCCTTGGGAAGGCTAGGGACCCTGTAAAGTGATTGCATCTGCAAAACCAAATAAGGGGCAAATTTCAGGATCACTAAATGTTCAAGAACTCCTTGGCATGACTGCACTGCATGAGTTGAGAAGCAAAAAACACCTGCCTGGAACAGAGCAGTAGATCAAAAAAGATCTGAACTCTCCCAGCAGTATCCTATCTCAGATAATCTTCTTCTATGACATTAATTTCCTTAGGCAGAAGATAAAGCACTTTTGAATGAATTACAATGATTTTAGTTTCTGCTATCCTTGCATATTGCTGCAATTATCTGTGTGGTCTTTTAATTGCCCTGCTGCCATCACAGAACCATTTAATAATGGTTCAACCAAAACCTGCTCACTCTGTGTTTGTGTCTGACATGTCAGTATCCCACAGAATGAGCATCTCTGATATTTAGATGGAATTAATTTTGTACTGGTACCCAAACAAGATCTTCTCACCACTTATCAAAGACATTCCAAGGTAAATTTCAGATGGAACTTGCAGTGGCTTTTTTCCTTAAGGTAAATTCCACTTCATTTGGACAAGTCCCTCTAAGTCCCTAGATGACTCTAGTGTGTCATCTAGTAGTGTCCTTAAGGCTGTGTTGAATTACTGAAGAAAAAATGTATCTGATCTGTGGTCAAGATGTTAAAAATTGAAGGCAGCATTCAGACAAAACATCCTAGCTGCAGGTTAGGCTGAAAGGATAACTCAGGAACTTTAATCCCAAAATCAGAGATTGAGCAAAGGAGTATTTTTATTAATTTTTAGGTGTTACAAAGGCATACAACCTTTTTAGACTGTATCCCTTGAAGGAGGTATCACAATCTGCACTAATGCTAGGAACAGCCCTAACATCTGTATTGCTGGAGGGCTTGTTCAGGTTAGCATTTCTGCAAGTCACTGCCTTGTGCTGCTTGGATTTACTCTGCCTGGCCCCAGCACACAAAAGGTGGCCCAACTCAGCTGCCTGGAGGACCTCAGTCACATGAGATGCTCTGATACTTTCTCACCAAGAGTTTCTAGTCTCTGTTAACTGACACTCCAAACTGATTGAATTTAATGAGAGTCTTTCCACTGACATCACGACTTTGATTTATACCCTTAGTACATAACGCATTGTTTCAAATGTGAGTCTTGATATCCTTATTCAGTCTGCAGCTCTTCCAAGTTAAATATGAATAAACAGAGAGAAGGAAAAAATTCACAAGACAAGTTTAAGAGATTGCTCTGTATCTGTTAGTGGCAACTCTTGACAAATGCAAAGAAGCAGTGGGAGAGAGTATCTTTTGCCTAGGAATTCAGAGTCAGAGGGACTCTTTGCAGACAGAATGTTGCACAGCTGAGTTATTTTCTGTCAGAAATGCCAACTAAACCTCTCATGCAATAGTTAGACCGGTAAGAATGTTAATGGAATAAAAACCTTGTATGTTTATGTTAATTAAATCTGGCAGCCACTGTATTTTTCTTCTATTTTTAGTGTAGTTTTCTGAAGAAATGAGGCTTATACAGTTGCCATGGCTGTCTGTCCATCTGTTGGTTCCCCACCCCCCGTTCCTTCACATAACTTTTCAAACTGTCAGCAAATTTCAGCCAATCTGGAAAGAAAGGAAAACCTCTAAAAGACATTACCATTTTTATGAATTTCATGAAGTCTGGTGGAAATTTTCCAAAGGTTTGATTAATGCCCCCTCAAGGTAAAGCTGTGATTGTTCAGCCATTGTCCTTTCATTTTGTCCCAGATGTACAAAAGCCATCTGCCCTCTTGTTGTATGAAAGGTTTTAAACCAGTTAGAGCATAGGCTGTTTCTTACTTGCCTCAAAGCAATGGAAAAGGAAAGGTTTTGTGGGAGCCAGAGATGTCACTGGAGATCTGCAAGGGGTTGGAGGGTAACTGTAGGGTGTCAGACGGGAAGGAGAAATAAGTGAGACTGCCACGATGGATAGATGACAGCAGTAAGGGAGGGATACTTGTAAGGTATCATTCAGTGCCAGTTTTTCAGGGTTGAAGGATGACCAAACATCAGAAAACCTGAGTGAGGGGTGTAGAGTAAACCCAGAGGTGTAACAGGACAGCAGTAGGCTGGTTTCAGCAGTATTGTGGGGATATGTAACAAATCCATAAGCTGAGTTTCGTTAGCTCAGCTGCTGACAGAGGAACTTGTCTCATCGAGCTTTTTGTTGGCAAGGTTAGATGAGGGAATGACTGAAGTTATTCAGAAAATATGCTCTCATGATTTCTTTGGGGCTGTGCAATTGTGCTGATAAAGATAGCAACTCTTTTTCATGATAAATTATGGCCAGAAAGCATACCTACCCTCTGCTGTCTGCCTTCCTCACAGCACCCACTGGCTTTCCTTGATTCCAGGACTTAGTCCTTCTTAAAAGGGTCATTGTCTTGCTGTGCCACAAAGGTGGAGCTGGGTAAATGGAGTCTTTGTGAGCAGCTCCTTGGATGATGTGAGGAGGATCCTGCTTTAGAACTATGTGAAAGCTTAAACTCACTTGGATGGCAATCAGCATGCCTTGGTGGATGAAGCATTGGCTGTCTGTGTATCATTAAGGAGCTCGGAGAGTCAATTCAGTCCAGACAGTAAACAATGAATTGCTGACACTTCCAGCTCTGCAAGAGCTCAGAAATACCAGCATGCACATCTGAGCCATATCAGTGGAAGCACACAAGGATTACATTCTTTTGGTGATGGCTGCATTTTTATGTGAATTATCTGATGGAAGCCTGATGGTGTCCAACACATCCATTCTTGCCTTGTGATTCTTTCGCCATCTCAAATGTTGTTAGTTTTAATGACACAATTATCCTTTATATATTCAGTTAGACATGTGGGTTGCATCCCTCCCCTCGTTTTTTTTCGAGTTATAATTAGTTTCCCTGAGAGGCAGCAGCTTTAATGCTTGGGTAGTTTTCTGAGAAGCTGGGACTGAAAGAAGCTTTTGGGAAATGACAATTATATGTCCATGGCTTTTCTTTGGTATGCTTTATTTTAGTCTTTGTCTAGGCTGAAAGCTCTTGTTGACTGGCAGAAGATGCATTGATTCAGTGAAATTAGGCAATTTGGGTGTCATGCCCCCCAAATCTATACAAAGAACTTGTGTATTGACTGACAGTTAAATGCAATTTTTGGCTGAATTTATACAAATTACTGGTGCAAAAAAAATGGATACCCCTTTCCCCCTATTCTCTAGGTCATTGATTGAATTCACATGAATTTTTGCTGAACTTCTATAAAAGTTTATATGCTATGAACAGAAAATTTTGTAATAGATGTTTGTATCAAGATAATTCTAACAAGATGTGACTATTTAATCAGTGTATCTTGGCAAGCAGAAAAAAAAAATACTATTGGCTTGGAAATTACCTTGAAATCTTTTATATTCCCCTTTCTATTGTCAGCCCAAGGTGGCACATGTCTATCATGGGGATCTTGTGTTACCCCATTAAATCCACTCCAGGACTGCTTACATGGATGCATAAGGACTCTGCAGTGGGTTTAAAAAATAGTAAAAGAAAACATCTATGGAAACTTGTCAGAGATCATATAAACTGGTATCTTTTGAAGCTTGATATTTGCAGTTAGTTGCCCTTATGTTGTGTCCTGGTTTCATGGCATCATTAGGACAAAATAAAAGAGAAACATTTTCACAATTTGTGAAGCTCCATTGGGGATGCACTGAGGTGAGGGCTCCCAGCAGCAAGAGAAAACCTGTGGATTTAACTGTAGTTTATGGTGCCTTCTTGCACAACAAATCTAAAGAAGAAGTTTTGAAAGCATCTGAGAGGTTTTGTATGCTCTGAGTGGAAAGCTTCATTATTATACTGGAATGATTAAGAGAATCATTTTATTTCCAAGACAGAATGGGAACACATCTCCCTCCATCTTCTCCCAGTGTGAGGAGCAGCACTGACTCCTGCCATGCTGCCTAAGGTGGTTTCCCTCCCTACCATGGGAGCACCCACTGTGCTCCTTGCCAGAGATACAAAGGGGATGATATGAAATGTTGCTTCTACCCAGCAGCTGGTTTGGCCACTGTAGGACCCATGAGAAAAGTCAAGCACTGCTCCCCACTCTGCTCCCCTCACTTATGTCTCTGCCTGCCCTGGCTGCTGAGGAGCAGCAGAAGGGCCCTGTGGGCTGGCAAATTACTTGAATTAACAGGGAGAGCAGTCAGTACTTCTTGTTAGTTATTTCACCCCTCCAGTTAAGCTCAGCTGCAAGCCAGGGCAAAGCCCGGGTTTCCATCACTTCTGGAAGACAGCAACTGTTTCTTTCCAAGAAAGCCCATGGCAGCTAGAAATTAAAAAAAGCACGTGTAGGTCCCTTGGTCAATCTCAGCCTCTTACTATTTTTTACTTTTTTCTTCTTTTTTTTAGGTATGTTTGGGAATAATGTGTCTATGCTACTTTTACCTGTCTTGTGGAGGGTTTCCAGTCCCTTATTTTAAATGAAGTAGTATTCCCAGATGAAAAGGCTCATCTACTGGCAAAGTCAATGATATAATTTGTTTCTATAGATTCAGAGCTACTAAAAGGTGGGGGTGGGGACAGAAGAAAATTCCTTCACCATCTTGTACTTTTTACTTGTCAAGTTGTGTACACTGTCAGTGAAGCTGTGCTCTGGAATGGTCAGGGATGATGTGGCCCCAAAAGGCTGTTGGTAAGGAAGAGGAGTCAGGGTGTCTGCTACTCTGGCATGGAAGGAGTGTGCTACATAGTTCTCATTTTCTGCATGCATGATTAAAATTAAAGGAAAAAATAATCTTGGCTCTAGCAGTGGGAACCACATAGATGTGAACTGAATGCAACACTGATTTTATTTTTGCCTGTATGTCACCATTTCCTGTGACCTGAAGGACATATTTGTCTCAGAGTTTTCTACAGCACAAGCAAAGATATCAATTACCCTTTTCAGAAATAATGGAAGAAAAGTACCATATTCAGTGTTTCATGATATACTTTCTGTATTTTACTTTAGGCAAGTCTAAAAGCTTTCCAAAATCCCAGATCTGTTGGAGATTTTATCCAATCCTTCCTTGAAAGTTGAGGATCCCAAGCACTTTCCTAAACTGATTGATGCCACCTTTCATAAAGCCAGGGAAGGCACAGGCACAGACCATGAGGAAAGCACACATGACCATGTGTGCATTTATGTACCCTGTTTGGTCATGACATTCAAAGATGCCAGCTTCCTCCCCAGTCAGGGGACTCCATACATGCATGTGCATAGCCAGAAACATTTCTGTTGTGTGATTAAACACACATCACCTCTCTCTGTTTCCTGAGGATGTATCCTCCTAGGGGCCCAAAAGCCCTGCCAGCTGGGTGGGTGCCTTGGGGCTGTATCATCACTTCATGGCACTGCAGAGGGTATTTCCATTAGCTGTCCATGCCTCACTAGCCCACAGCCCCTTCTTATGTGTGTGGACTCCTGCTCTGTTCACATTCCCTGCATTTCCCCTTCAGACACAGTGCAGGTATCAACAGGCAGCAGCCTGGTGCTGATCTCCTCCTTCAGAGACCTCGCAGCTCCTCCGCACGGCACCGACCTCGTTGCAGCTCTCCACCAGCAGACGTAGAAAGTCTTAGCCTGAAAAGCCAGGTACTTCACATGGTGCCTTAACATTGAGGATGGATAGGCTAGAGTTTCACTCCCAAGGAACTGAGTTCAAATTTTGGTTGCAGAGGGAATTGTGTTAAAAGATCTCTTAAACCCTTGGGAAACTTCCCAGTTTCTGGGGTTATCACTGTTAATCATAACCCTCAACCCAGTGCAGGGTTCTCTCTCAAGTTCCCTCTCAAGATGGGGCTTGTTCAGGGACTTTTATGGATTGTTGTTTGCATGCTTGCTTTTTAAGTGGGACTCTTTCACAATTTAATTTGAGGTTGTTTGTTAAAGGTATCAGCTTTCAGAAGGCTGCTGAGAGTTTTTTATGTAGAAAAAGTTAAACATCTTTCTTCCTGGTTAAAAGGTACATAACACCAGAAAATGTAACTGGGAGAGGGAGCAAGATGTACAAAGGAGAATGGGGAGCATGTTGGCATAAGACACAGTTGACATACAACATTCAGAGGAATTTTTAAATTGACATTTTTTGGACTTTGCTTATAACATGAGTATTTCATTTTATCTAGTGAAACGAGGAATGGAAGTATCTGGTGGTGTAGGCCAGAGCTGGTATAGCCATATTTTTGCTTGCTTTTGCATATCTCCCATGCTCAGAAGTATAGTTATGCTTTTCAAAGAGGAGTTCATCTGGAAATGTAAGGTATGACAAATGCACCAGCCCCTGCCTGCACCTTTACTTTTAAGTTCTGGACTCAACAGTCCTCCATTTATGACACAACAGGGACATATTTTGTTCTTCTCTAGTAGCAGCATTCAGTTGAATGTTACTGGCTTGTTGGGAAATTAGATGATTTGTCTAAAGCTCTAGGCAAGGGACACATTTTTAAAGTAAGAGTAGAGTGATGCCAACATTAGCAATCTGTAAATTACAGATGAGGTGCACTGAGCAAACAGTGTGTTATCTCTCTGAATGCTTAAATTTTTGCATATTTTGGCGATGTGTTTAAAGAAGGCAAGAGCTGGACTGTCAGCACTGATTTTAATTTTGCAGTGCTATGGCTTTCTATTTATAGTGGCCATGGAAGAGGTCCTGAAGGCAGCATTTCTTTTCAGTGAATTAAAGATTCTCTCATATCTGCAGTGTTTGCTTAAATTTGAATATTTGTCATGGTTAATGAAAGATAGTCTGAGAAAGAGGGAGTAAACAAAGCTTTTTGGGTCTCATCAGCTTACTTTCATCCTCCTATTAGTGGTCAAAATTAGGGACTATCTTGTTTATAGCAACTGATCAAAGGTAAAGCACCTACCTCAGATGCTGAGGTGGCTTCCTGATGTCACCCCTAAGTGGAGCAGGAGATCTGCCCACTGTGCAGAAAGATGCAGTGCAGGGCTCTGGCCGTGCTCCCAGCTGCAGAACTGCCCACTGCTCCCTGGTGCAGTGTTCTTGCCAACCAGCCAAGCTCAAGTCACTTAATAAGCATCATAGGCTTCTCCTATTTATTTGCCAATGTATACCTTTGGGCAACATTCACACTCTCCAGTGCCTGCTAATTAATTTGTTTTCTTACACTTTCCTGAGATTTGGATTGGCACCAAAGCCCCAAAGGGGAGATTCTAGCTGTCAAAAAGTGAATATTTATAATGAGCGTAAGGTGTAGATGGAAACCACATAGTTGTCATACAGCAGCTATGACATAAAAGATGCTATTTCTTCCATACTGTTTCCCATAAGGGAAAGAGGTATTTTGGGAGGGCAGAAGATGTTATTACAGAAGACAGCTACATGGAAACTGTCATTGAATGCTCTGCATGCTGAAATAGAGCAGTGTGCAGGAACAAGGCTGTGAGAAGTATTTTAATAAATATTAAGTTCATGGATGAATTACAAAATATGTAAGTATTGATTAAGCATGGCTGGCTAGCCTGTGTAGCACTGTGCAGTTGAGGAACATGGGATTCAGAGTGGGAAGCTGAGGTTTTCCTCCTGGCCCTGAAACAACTTTTCTCTAAGACCTCAAGTTGTATTTTCCTCTGATTTCATACTCTTCAGACCAGCAATGTGTGCCTCAGTTTCCTCATTTCTTAATTGCTGCTGTTTGGTAAAATAATTCCAGACCATTAATAATAAATTATATAGGACCCAGGAGTGAATATTATGGAAGTCTGAGATATTAATCATCATTGTTTTTAGGTTCCTGGCCCTTTGCTGAGTGATGGCAGGCTTTGCAGCCCTGTGGAAGTCCTGTGTAGTGACCAAGATTCCCTTTCTATGTCTGGGACTTCTCCCATCAGCCTCAGAGCCCTGGTGCTCAGGGCTTGCCTGCCTGCTGAGATGCCACCTCTGCTCCCAGGCCCTGCACCCTCACACCTACTGCCAAGTTCCCACAGGCAGTGTTAGCTGTTGAAATAGCTCAGCAATGAACTACAGGGCAGCACCTCTGTAAATTAAATCTGGAATTTATCTTTGTGCAGTCTGGTGACCATACAGAGTAATCCTGGCACGCAGCATCTCTCTCTGTAATGGCACCACGTAATGGGTCTGTATATCAAGGAACCCTTTGTGCTCCCTGTGGTCAGTAGATATGGTGAGCTCTACCCAGTTGCTCTTGCAACATCCTGTTTTCCTCATGATGCTTCAGGGAATCTCTGATATCTTCAGAACTGCTCTTGAAATGGTCTAAGAGAAGTAATTAAATCTGGTGTAAATAGGCTGTACTACTGAAGATCTGAATGATGAAAGAAAAGACAAAAGTGTGCAGGTGACTAGTAAATGGCCAAGGATGTAAAATAGGAGGCTGATGTACAGCTCATTTGGCACTTGCAAGTTCTCTGACTGGGTTGAGTGCAAACTCTTGTGAGGCAGATGCAGAAACCAACACCTCAAACCTCCTTGCAACCAGTGGATTTGCAGGGAGGTAGTGGCAGTCCTTTGTGTGACTGAATTTTCCTGTCCCATCCCTACTGTGTAACTGCAGGAATGCCAAGCTGTAGTCTCTGGGCCTGCACTGGAAACACAGAGACAGCCCTTCCCTGGGATGCAGTGGGAGGTGTGGGGGCTGCCTCCTGCTCCATTTTAGCAAGAGAACATCTCTACAGCTCCCCATACCACCTTCTGTAGAATGACAACCAACATATGACTTGGGATTGAAATCCTTGCAGCTGATGGAAAAACAATTAAGATCTCATTAAAATTCTACATAGAGAGCCAAGAAAAGGAAGATAATGTCAGAGGAAAGGTGATACGTAGGACAGTACAGAGAATTCGCTTAAGTTAAGCCTGTCATTAGGCAGGAGCACAGAAGTGCTAATTGTACAGTGCATTTCATTCATCCCACAAAGAATAATTAACACTTTCCCTTCTGCCTTCATTGAAATTAATGGATTTAATACATATGCTCTCTTCTTAAGGCAGGAATTGTCTTATTCTGGGTCCTTATGTGCAGAAGAATTTTACTTCACCTGCTGACTGTTGAAAAGGAAATGTTATTAGTCATGTGAGAGAGAATGCTGGTTTCATTAATCTCTATGTGTGTTTTCATCTGTTGCTGTTACAGAAATTATTGACCCAAGAACAAGTATCAGAACTGTCTTTTGGGTAAACACAGGATTAAATATTACCCTAAATAGGGCAGAGCAGACCAGAGATTGCTCCTACCCTGAGAATCTGCATAGATGTACTGGAAGGGGTGCAGAACAGTGCAAACAAGGACTTCTTAGGCCCATGTGGGCTTCCAGCAGCCTGGAAGGATGCCGGGGATTTTTTCTTAAGATTTATTTCCAGGCTGATTCAGCTATTGTCAGAGAGCACAAAGCTCTTGCAATGTGTAGACTCTGACCTGCCTTGCTACCCTGATCTCTCCCAGTCCTGGGCAATATTATTGTGACAGAATGACAACTGCTTTGCAAAGCAAATCTTAGCCCCACTAGGTCCAGTTTGAGTGTTTGCACACAGCTTCAGTTTGCACTTGAGCCTCCCACATTCCTTATGAAATTGAACTGGAGGTGATAGTCTTCACTTCCTTTTAAACTTGAGAGGATGTCATTGCATCTTACTACCCAGCTGATGCTGTACTCCAGTGGTGACTATGCTTCAAGGCTGGGGTGAAGTGATCCATGTGCATGTGGTCTTTCTACTTCATAGAAATAATTCAGATTGACCAGCTAAAGATTACAAAGCAGTCTGACATTGTTGGCTGTAAATTCTACCTTGAAAATAAGATACTCTACACACTCTGATACTTTTGCCAGAGTCTCCGTAAGAGAGGGTATGTGTTTACAAGCTGGTGTACTTCATGTTATCTGAAGTTCTTCATCCCAGTTCCTGCCAGAGACAGCCAAAAGAACCACTCTTCCCTCAGTCTAGGCATCTTCAAAGTTTTGGGAAGTTTTCCTTAGGATATTGTCCTCTTGATGCCTGCCAACAGCATCAGTAGATGGCTGGCTCTGAGTCTCACAACAGCTGCAGTGTGCATGGGGGAGCTGCACAGTTGCAATCTCTCCCCTGCCCTGCTACCCCACTGTTTGCATCACACCAGCATATGTCATAAACAAGCTCTCTCACATTTCTTAAAGCACTGACACTAGTCCCAACCTGAGGTCAATGAGCTGTACATGAAGTCACTTAGGAAGGGTTTTCTTTGGGTTGTTCTGCTTGTGACTACACAGCCATTATTTGGGTTTCAATCAATCTATTTTCTTTCACAGACTGCTCACCATCCATCTATGACATTTATGTTCCTCTGAATGCACCAGGAAGTTAAAAGGCAATGGAATGTGATAATCAGGCAGGAGGAAGTAGGGAAGGAGGTGCCTTTGGTGCTTTGCTGGAAGTTAAAGCGGATGGAGTTGCTGGTGGTGAGAGTGACTGACGTACTGGCAGGCCCAGAGGGATGTCTGTGAGCTGTGAGCAGTGGGGTGTTCAGGGGTGGAAACAGGCAGACTGCCACTGTGGGAGATGCTCTGTCAAGCAATGAAGAAAACCTGTGTAGTTGGAGTCAAGGAGCTGCTGGCTTATGGGATCAGGAAAGCTTGCATGTATAGATCATCATCTTAGAGGTCTCCAGACAGTCTTACAGTGTGACAGGAACAGCTAGAGAATTTCTTAGGCAAATGAGGAGCAATTACCTGTCACAAACTCTCCAGCTGAGGTGCCTGTCTTGGTGTCATTGCCTTGTAAATTGAAACAGGAGATAAAGTCAATGAAACCAAAACCTGAAGGTTAATGATGCAAAAAACAGCAGGAAAGGCAGGTCATAGCATTACAAAAGGACATTGTAATTTTAGACCCTATTACCATGTGTCAATGAGTCATTTCCATAAGAGTTGTAATTGGAACTCAGTTGCCCGTGTAAGGCAACTGTTGGTTTAGGGACAGGAGACCACCAGCTTCCCAAATTTTCTAAGTATCAGTGGTTTTTGCATATCTAACAGAAGAAAAAGTCTCATGCTGAGCACCCAAATCTAGAGGCTGCTTTCAAACTTTGTTTTGCTTTTGTGGTTGAAGTGGAAGAAACATTTCTAACATACAGTCCTTTCCTACAGGCATATTGAATTCAAAGTTAATCATAGTTCTGGCCCCAGATGGTTACAGTGAATCTACTTCTCTGTCTGTGGGAGTCCTAAAGGATACTTGATAGCTGTCCAAGTAAGTGCTTAAAAATTGTATAGTAAAGGCAACGTAACCAGATAGCATCATCCAGAATGATCTCAGAGGAAATGTAGGTAGAATTAAGTGTTTCAAGGCCTCAGCAGTGTCCCATAGATTTCATCTGAAACAGAGATAATTGTATGGCATGCATGAGGTGTTACTCATAGTAAATGTGCACTGAAGATGTACCTTCCTATTTTCATCAGGGAAATGCTGTAGATCCTTTGCTTTGCCATGGCCAGGAATCTTAATATTACATGATATGTAAAGAAATGCAAGCAAAATATTTTTCAGCCATATATCATAGCATACATCATATGTTATACTGTATGCAAACTTGGTGTGTCTGTCTGTCTGTATGTTTGTTTTGCAAATTAATTTACAAACAGCCAGCACTGTTTCCATACCAGAAGCCTTTGACAATTCCAGGAGAGTGGTGCAAGCTACTTACAGTCTCCTTATGTCCTCCCTGTAATCCCAGGCAAAATAAATATAGAAATCTCTAGGGCTGAGATGTGCGATGCAGTATTGATGAGCAAATGTGGAATTGGCCTCACTCAAAATATCATTACATAAACTGGTGAATTAAGATGGAGATGGAGCTAAGTGAAATCCTGGTGGGAGTAGGAAGGGAAGGATGTGTGGTGTGTATGTGCTGCTGGGTCCCTTGCAGGCTTGCAGAAAGGCCAAAAACAATGAGGTCTGAGACAGTGGAAAGTTTCAAATTATATGAAGCTTAATCCAAAGCTCAGTGAAGCTAAAGAAAATCCCCCATGGTGCATGAATATTGCATGTGTTATGGGACTTCCTTTTTTTGAAGAGCAATTACCTCAAATGCAGGGACACAAGAATTCCACTAAACCTCAGTCTTACTCTGCATGAGGGTTACAATGGATAAGAGGGAGGGAAGGAGCTGCTTTTTCACCCAATGTGAATATGATAGAGATAATTTCTGGATGAATTTCTTGAGTCACATCCAAGGTCTACACTAAGTTACAAGAGATAAAGAAGATAAAAAGTGCATATGCCATACTTGACATGGCCAACCAGAGAGAGAATAGAGGGAAACGGGCATGACCCCTTGCCTTATCCTCACCACATTTGTTCAGGAGCAGCAAACCATCACAGACAGTCAGCAACTACATATCTGTCATGGATGCAACACATTCCCTCTCTTCTGGAACAAACTGTAAGCAAGAAATATTGTGGCATAAATAAAACCTTTAGTGAAGTTTGAGTTTTACAGCTACATATCCTAATGTCCTGTGAACAGGAATCAAGTGTTTTGCTCTGTCATTGTAATAACCAATGGTATTTGGAAGTTGTTCTATCAGCACAAAACCTCACTGCTGTTTTGGGAGGGAAAACCCTCTCTTTCTGTTAAGACTCCAAGAAGGACTGCTAGCCATGTATATGAATTCTGGGCAAATGAGACAGCACAAGTCCATTGAGCAAACAGGCCAAGTAGGTCCATGGAAATCAGCAGGTTGTAATACACTACCCTGGGAATAAGTAACATGGAATGTGACACCTCTGGGGACAGTGCAAAATATGCCTGCAGATCTGTGAGCAACTCAAAGGGATAATTATTTGTACTTACAATGTGCAATTACTAATTTACAATTACTAACACCACACTCAGCAATTATGTTGTAAAATTGGTATTTTTTGTTTAACATATGGCTGAGGACTGATTTATGATTTGATTTCAACTCCTAAATGAATTGCAGTTATTCTGGCAGTTATTATTTGTGTAATTGGACGTGCAGGAGTTTATCTCTCAGTATTCAGTCTGATTTTTATGGCTGCTATTTTATTTCTCTGTGATTGTTCTAGGATTGACTTTGCTTGCCAATACTTACAAGTTAAAACCAAGTTTTAATATATGTCTTGGCTTAAGCATAGGATTGAGGGCAGGGGTTGTTTCATTTGTAATTTGGGTTTTTTTCCTATTAAATTCTAATTCAGTTGCTCCAAGTCTGCGGTATATTGATCTGTTTCATATTAAAGGAATAATAGCAATTTTTTCCTGAATAAGCACCACTTGGTGATGTGTGCTCTATTTAGGCAAGAAGGAAGAATCCAAGCAGAAACAGTTCTTCCCAGGGAGGGGAAGAAATGTCACCAGTGAAACTTCATAGCACTGCTATGAGGATCTCAGCCTAATGGGGCTGGTGGACAGGAAAATGTCTGCCTTTGCTAACACTGAATCTCTCTTGTTCTTCCTGGAGGGTTGCCTCCACTGTGGAGGGCAGCAGTCAGAGCCAGAATCAATATCAGGGATCAAGAAAACCACAGGAAAAGGGGAATTTCTACTCTGCCTACAGCAGAGTGAGAAGATTGGAATTAGCTGCCTAAATCAAGGTCAGATGCTCTCTAAGAGAATATTAGAGGCATCATCTTGTGGGGAAGAATCACAGAATGGGTAAGGTTGGAAGGGACCACAGTGGGTCATTTGGTCCAGCCTCCCTGCAGCAGACCTAATTAAGCAAAGAGCATACACACAAAAGGAATACAAGAACATTGATAATTAGAAGGTCTCTAATTGTTGAAGCAGTTAGTGGGAGAAATGGGCAGAAGAAATCTACCTGGTTTGAAAGTGGAGGTGGAGGAGATTATCTCAGCTGTGCCTGTGTCTTGTGCCTCTGATAGATTCAGGACTCAGCAGTTTGCTCACACTACTACCTGAAGGCTCTGCTGTGGCATTATGAGGTCCTGATACTCTGTGCAGTTTCCCACCACCCTCCTGATCTTCTAGTGACAATGTCTGTCAGAAACATTATGCAGATCCTACCTTGTAAGGATCTTGGAACTTTCCAAAGAGCTTTGACCTGGCCAAGAGCAGACTGAATTTACAGTCAGCCTAAGCAGAGGTGGAGGAAACTTGGACTACAGATGCCAGAGATTTTCTACTTCAAAGCACTCTTGGGAGCACTCCAGCAGGCAGAGCCTGGACAGAGCCTGGGAGCTCTGATCCTCTGTGAGCTTTGCAGGGGTTTGTTATGGGGACTGAATGTTTTGGGTCCTGTGGGTTTCCATGTCATTTCCAGTCTAAAGATTCTGAACTCACACGATTCAGCAAAGCATGTAAATGGTCCTGGGCTCTGCTGAAGTGGGAGAAACTTCAGGCTGGATTTCTGCAATGCTGTATGAACATTACTTTACTGGTACCTCCATCCAGCCACCAGCCAAAAGCTCTGTGTGAAATGGGTTCTTGATGTCAGTGTAGAGTGGCTCATGATTCCCTTATAATTTGGGGTGAGTTGAGGCTTTAACCATGAAACCTCACAGACTGGAACTCTGAGGAGAAAGGAGAAGATGCACTTTCAAATAGTTTCCTTAATATCTACTGCCCAGAGCAACCTGGAAATTTCAATAAGCTACCTAAATGCTTTCCAGAACTTCTGCTGCATGAAAGCATCCTCATGACTGTAATGCATGCTTTGACTTATAGCCAAAATTGTTATTTCCAATAATAATAAAAAGCTGGTTGATTACTATCATCAATTCCTGGCTGCTAGAAATGACAAAAATTATTTTTTTCAAATATTTTTCTAATGACATGATAGAAAATAAATAAACCCTACTATTCTTGGATCAAAATATGAGTTAGGATAGTTCTAAAAATGAGAGAATGGAAAATTCTACTTTCAGGTCTTGAAAAATTGTTTAAAAATATGAAGTCACTATGTAAAATGTAACAGAGTAAGTGAACATAATCTCAGTGGCTCAGAGATTCAAAGTAAAGCTGTGGTACAGTGACTAGTAGCAGCCCTCTGGGTAGATATTGCTTATCTCACAGTATATTGATGTCTCTACTAGGGCTGAACTTGTTAGACATGACACTTCGATCTCAGAATAGATTGCTGCTGTAGCATTTTGCCTTTGGACATACAAATTCAATCCTTCTAACTACACCATAGATATTTTTTTATGATACAGATAAATTCCCTCTTGTGTACATCAAAATCTGACCATGACCAGACTGTCAATATGCAGAATATGAGGGTGTTTGTAGTTCTTTCATACTGCTGGGCTTCCTTTTCTTTCCCAGCATTTGTATATATATTTTTATAAGATGAGGAAATTATAAGAGCCTCGTATTATGCTGAAAGACAAGAAATCATGAGAGCATTTGTATTGGTCTAATGTGGTGCAGAATAGCCTTTCAAACATGAATAGGGTCATGCTCTTTTGTCTTGAACTGAAGCAGACTCAGAAAAGGAATATTGGCATTGCAGAACTGATATCTGCATGCATGAGCTCCCTAGGAAACACAGGCTGAGGAAAAGTTTATAGGTACCACAAGAGAGAAAAGAGTGAATTTTAAATACCTGGAGGAGAAAATACCAAGCAAACAGTATGTCCTCTTCTGCTGATGGCTTAATCAACTTTGGCCTGAGCATTCTGGCTTGAGGAATTTTGGATCCTGCTGCCTGAAGGACTGGCTGTGTGCATTTGTTTCAGAAAGGCTCGTCTAGTTGTAGAGCACTGCTGACTCTCTGACTTCTTTAAAAGAAGACAAGGGCTGGCTCTGTTTCAGCATTGAACTCATTCACTAGTCTAGGCAGTGCAGTGGCTCCAAAGAGGGATGAAGGAAGACTGCAAATGATGAATGAGGATGGTGGCAACGATGAACCTGGTCACCTTCCCTGAATGTTTTGGAGGGAGAGGTTTTTATCTGAGAATGAAGAATGTCAGGAGACTTGGTAGGAGCTAGAGAAAATAGTGTGTGTATAAAGTTGAATCCAAGTTCTTCTTAGAGGAAGACAGTGACAGGACAGGACAAGAGACACTAAGCACAATGTGGGAAATTCTCGCTTGTTATTAGGGGTTTTTTTTCACTGGAAGGGTGATGTAGCACTGGAATTGATGACCAGAGAGTCTGCAGGATCTCCCACCTTGGAGATAACCAGATCTTGACTGGATGAAGCCCTGAACAAACATGACCAAAGCATGTTTTGCAAGTAGTTTTCCCAAATAACCTATGGAGGTCACTTCCAGCCTGAATTATTCTGAGAGTCTGGGTCAGATCCTAGAGCTGGCAATAGGAAGGGCCTTGGCTATCATGCTTGAGGATGGAGCAGTGTGAATCTCTGACTCATGATTAGGTTGGAGTCACTCATGAATTCAGTGCATTTCATGACAGAATGTCAAATTCCACGGGGAATTTGACAGCTACAAACCTTCTGACTCTGCAAGGCAAGAAATTATTTGCTGACTCATATCACTGATAAATGCTGATATTTATCCTATCCAGCTCTCTCAGATTATCCCTTTGAATTTTTTGTGATGCTTTGGACCAGGGCAAGACCTTAGTTCCTGTGAAAAGGCAAAGGTGTTCTTTGACCCAAATTTTCAAAGCCTCCAGTTCCTCATCTGAACCTTGGTCTGCAGGGAAAAAGCATCAAGCAAATGACAGTGGGATGGATCAAAGCAAATACTACACCCTGCTCTTGAGGGATGCTCTGGGGACAAAGATGTCTGTTGGTACTTCATCACAATGGTAATGCTCTTGGTTGCAGTGGGTAAGTTGACTGATTGCTGTTTACATCAATATTTTCTGCTGAAAAGCAAAATTCAAGGAGCAGCTCTGATATTTTATCTTCTTTATATGGGAACATGGCCAGCATTGCCCATAATTCAAGCTATGGTATGACTAGGACTCTGGTGTGTCACACAGCATTTCAAAACTGAGACTGACAACTTTTAAAATTAAGCTTGGTTATGCATGTGTTTTGTTAACCATTTTATGTACTTACAGCAGCTTTTTATAACTGAAGAACAAGAAGATGACTTCTCATTATCTAGTTAGATAAGTGCCACTAACAAAAGAGTAGAAGTTTAATTCGGTCAAAAATCCCTGTTTCAGGTATATTCAAAATACAGAATTTCATGGACGCGTTTTCATTTGCATTTCCATAGCATAGAAAGGAGGCTGGAGGCAACCAACAGCAGTTCCTCAGATTGCTGCAGCAGCTGCCTCTATGTTTGTACCCCAAAAACATTTCCTTGTCTTGTCATGAGTTAGTGCTTGTGTGTGCCCTGTGTGCAGACAGTTTGATCACTCCCGTCATGCAAAGCCTGGCAGAGACGTGGTGTTTCCTACACAAAATGCCATCTCTTCCCAGCTTGCAAGTGAAAGGCTAAACATTAAGCAGAGACTAACAAGATTTCAGTTCTGCAGCACATTTTAATTTTCAGCAGTTTGTATTCTGCCATATACCCAACAGTCTTTCCTAAGGGAAAAAAGCAACATAATTAACATGGGATAGATTTCATTCAGTGTACTCTGTTTCCTTCCATTATTGTATTTGCCAGAGGAACTGTTTAGAGAGAAGCTTTCTCACGGTATTTTGTACAATCCAAGTGTTTTTAGTTTGTCAGGGGATTTTTTTAGGTTGGTTGGGGTTTTTTAAATTTGCTTTCAAGAAAGCACTACTTTAGAGGTTACATTTTTTGAAGCCATTGGATTTCAGTCATTTTAGATACATAGTGAGAAGGGAGGAGACAGTAAGGACTAAAAAAGATTATTTTTCCCATTACTGGTAGAAACATCCTCATCTGAGTCCCATTAGAGAGGTAGCTGCCTACATTAATAAAAGAAACCAATATATAATCACTACCAGTCTTAATGCTGGGGCTGAATGACCTAATTTAGTAACTCATTTATGATGTGTTTTAGTAGCGTGGCCTCTCTCCTGTTACCTGAGTAAATAGAGCAGATGCAGATGTTGCCAGAGGTTCAGAGTCTCATAAACTTGTCTTTACAGGCTAATCTGAATATCCCTTAAAAATTCACTGGTCCTCACTTACTGGACTCAGTCTTCAAAGTGGACATGAAAGCTAGAAATGCAATATTTATACTTACAGATCCAATTGTTGTAACTCAGACCAGTCAAACAGCAAGAATAAGCTAGAAAAACAGGAGTAGCACATAAATCACCTCTTTTATTGATAATTTTCCACTGGATTTAATAAACCTGTCTTCTTTATAATCTCAGACATGGTGAAGAGTTATGGCACCATCTTTGTAGAGACCTTTTCAGTCTCTTACAGATCTAATTACCTAATTGAGGGACAACTAGTTTAGAGATGAACAGAATTTTTGCTCTGTGATTTGTTTCTTTCTGTGGTTCCCTCTGAGATTTCTGTATTTTTTTCTTTATGAGGGTATCCATCTCCTGTGGAAGTCGATTGTGTGCTTTGGAGTCCATTTGTTGAGGATGGTGAGCAAGAGCTCCTGTGTGTCAATAAAGGCAGATCCAGGAAAAAATCCAGTAGCTAATCCAGTTCTCCAAAAGCAACTGATGAAAGTAAATAAATGTCACCCTTCAGTGCCTGTGCCAGGAGGGTTCCCAGACGAAGGCAGGCAGTGCTTGTGTCTTGACAAATCCCTGAGTGTGCTGATGGCTGCTCCAGTCTCACAGTGAAGCTACTAGGCACAGGCCACCAGCAATTTATGGCACCTGTGCAAGAAGCAGCTGAGGTGCTGGGGTGGGCAGAGACACCACAACATCCTTCTGTGCTTGAGAACAGTCACAAAACTTTCCAGGGGAGTGGGACCCGCCAAGGGTGACTGCTCTCATCACTGCTCAGCATCATCTCTTTGCCAGTGGAAGGAATTATGACATTTGTCTCAAGACTTCTCTTTTTAATGCCAGTAATGTAATTTCTTCCTCTTTCAGAATTGATTCATTTGAAGCCCTAACTTAAGGCTGATTTTCCATGAGCATATTCATTTTTTTAGAATGAAGTCAGGTTTTCCAGTTGCCTTCTTGATTAGTCTAATGAATTTTCCTCCTTTCCCATCATCAAATGCACTTTCCTGGAGGACGGGGAGGTTCATCTCTGAAGGAAAATTATTCTTTTGTGGCAGAAAAAGTTTTAAATGAAGATTTTAAAAGAGCCTGATGCTTATGGGGCTCTCAATATTTCAGGTACACAGTTCAAAACATTGTAAAGTGACAGCAAATGCTGTTTACCTGCCCTCTGATCTTTGATTTATTTGAGGTGTCCAAAATTAGCAAACAAGACCATCATTCATTTTTGACTCAAAATATGCCTCAGAAATTCAAGCTTCTAATTCTGCCCCAGTTCAGAAGGCTGTCTGAATGTTGCCAAGCATGAAGTTTAAAACAAACAGATAAATAAATACTTGGCTATTTTTAATTGCTTCTTGTTCTCTGAACTTTCCAGGCTCATGTTTTCAATCTAATTCTTTTTGGAGAGAGATTTCCTTCTCCCCTTACTTTCTAACTAACTAGCTAGGTTAAGGTGCTAAAAAAATTGCACAACAGAAGGACCTTCACTAAATAGGATTACTGTGCCTACAGCCTCAGCCTAAGCACAGACTAGGGCCTGCACTCACCTTGACTCTACATCCCAGCTAACACCAACTAGGCACGGTGCAGGTGAGCTGGCAGATTCTCTTCTGTACTTGCCTATTGCAGACCTTCTCCATCTTTCTGCACAGCATCTCCTGTGATCACAGCTCAGTCCCTGTGGTGCCCAGCTGCTCATTTTGGCCCAGACATTCTGCAGGTCTCCATCATCTGGTCTCAACATTCCACTGGAAAAGGACTGGAGGAGGTTACTTCCGTGCTTCACATATGAAGGACAAATTACATTACTTTTTACCTGTACTGCTTAATATAAATCATGTATTTCCTTTTTGGAGATTTATTATTTACTCTTGCTAAAAAATGGTGATGTTCACTTCCTCCCTAGGCTTGAATACCCAAAGACAAAGGTGAGTTTTTACCAAGCGTTCCTCACAGAACAACTCGGTATGAGAAATCCTCCTACAAATCCTACACTTACCCAAGTAATCAGCCCTGCCAATCCACTGCAGACTGCAAACAGCCATAGACAGGATTCCAAACAGTTAATGTCAAATAGCTCAATTTCTCTCATCTCCATACAAATTCCTGTCATGTTGCATTATATGTAAACAACTGAGAAACTTAATGACATGCCTTTCAGTCAAAAATTCATATGGCTTTTCAGTCTGAGCAGATTAATTGCAGTTTGTAACAATATAAAGTGATTCAATTTGATTAGAGTTTCTATTGTTCATTGAGATAAAATATTTTATGTGAATGTAAAGCCAAGTTTTCTGCTGGCACAACTTTATTGACTTCTGTGGAAATATAAAATATTCATCTAAAATCCGTAGTATATCATTGTTGGTGTGCTGTTACAGTAAATAAATTTTGTAAGCTTCTGTAAATGAGATGTGCCAGATCAGATTCCAGGCCCCATGGAAATGTCATTGTCAATGAAGTGAGGCAGTGGGAATATTTTGCTTTGGAGGAGGCAATTCTGTATGAATCTTTTAGCTTTTTATAATTTTGAAGGGTTTTTTTACTTCCACTTTTTCAGCATCTCCGTCTTCTTCTTGGTGTCTTGCTCTTTAAATCTGCTTGTAATTCTCTTCAGTTTCATTCCTATGTACTCTAGGGTTGTTTCTCTATTCTTGCTGCAGACATTGCTCTGGTGTTGTGTAGTAATCCCCTAAACCCAAGCCCAGAAGTCCTGCAACACAAGTTCTGCTTGCTGCTGATGGGGATAATGTGTGGAACTTCCTCTCTGAGTACATCCCTGACTATGTACCTCAGCCCTTTAGGGTGCTTTTTGTTTTTAAATCTCCAGCTTCTCTCCTCTCTTTTTTTAAAGGAAGATATTACAGAAAAGATATCTAAGTGGATAATGAATGCATGATTTGCTTTGTTTGTTTGTCTGTTTTGGTTTCATTGTTTTTGTTTGTTTATCTTTTATAATATCAGTTTTCTTCAGTTTAGTTTTCTTTGTGTAGTTTTCCAGTTTGCAGAATAACATGTTTGGGAGTGATCACTGCTCAGAGAGCTAAGAAGTTGTTTGTGGTGTTTTGAATCCCATGGAACTGCTGGGGGGGGATTGACATTTTTTGGCAAGTTTGTGGGCAATTTCACTGTCCATGCTGCTGGACTGAAAATAAAGTTTGCAGTTATTCTGCAGAAACTGACAATGTCTGATTGTTTGACCTCCTATTGAGTGATCAATATTCCAGCAGAGTTTCACCTCTACAGAACTAGCACATTCTATAAGTGGGAGACTTTTTAGTGTAATATTTATTACATTTAACTGCTACAATACTGCCTGACACAGGGGACCAAAGCAAAAACATTATATGGAAAAGTACAAGCTGCTGCACTTTGAACTGAAGCTGTGTGTGTTGGAAAGAGGAAGCATGTGGTTCATATCACCAGTGGGATATGTTACATACAGATTGCATTAAACTGGGCTGCAGAATTGAAGATGTTTAAATCAGCATTGTAAAATCCTGAAAATGTGTTAAAAATGAGGGAAAAAATTACATTTTCAAAATACTGACTCACTACTTTGATATGTGTAGAAATCCTTTCTGCATAGATTCTTCATCTCTGACCATTTCTCTAAGTTTTTTGGGGTTTTTTATATATCCACTCAGAGTGTGTAGAAGCTTTTAGTTTTTGATGAGAGGGATTTTGAAATGTACTATTTTGACATTGCATGTAATAGCATGATTAGGAGGACAATTACTGCAAATTCTTTCATTTCTCAGTGTGAAGATCTCCAGAGGCAGCAGGAACCACTATTGTTACCCATGTGTTTTGTCACTTGAGGGCTGGGATTCTTTAATTTTGTTTATCCAGCCTATCTGCTTGTAAACCATCACTCCTTAAGGAATACAGTTTCAGTCTCAGATTTCAGTCTCAGATTTGGGTGACCTAATTACTTTGATGATTATTGAGGCATGGTACAATATGCTCCTCCCACGAGAATGTTTAGCTTTTCTTAAGTCAGGGGCTGTTGGAAATTAGGAAAAGCATCTGAGAGAATCAAATTTTCATAAAATAATAATAAAAAAATCACCACTCATAAAGATTTTTCAAAAGAAAATTTCATTGTCATTTGAAAGTTACTGATAATTTGTGCAACTGCATGAAGACCATCCTTTTATAACTGTGGTAGGCAGAGCATGAGGCTACTGGAAAAAATAGGCTCTATATTGAATTTTCTTTAACTGAGCTTCCTCAAAGCAATATGGGTTCACAGGTTATGAGGTGACTGCATGGGCAAAATAAGATACATAGCAGAAAATGACAGAAATCAAAACTAAGAGGAGTGAGGTTTTTTAGACCTATTCCAAACCTTGCCAGTCCAAAAGAATTTGCTATACTATAGACCAGATTTAACCAGAACACTTATTTGTCAAGATCAAGACCTGTAAGTATCAGTAACTCTGAAAACAAGAGTTTATATTTTCCTCTCTCTTCAGATTCTGCTTTGTCTACTGAAAGGGGAATGGATCAATAGCTACCAGTGGTGACCAAAAGCTGTGGTGGCCTAACCAGCCTTTGAAGTCCCTGATGAGATACCCATGAATGCTGTGTGAGCACCCTGATGGTGGGCAGCGCTCGGAGTTGTCACCAGCCCCTGGTCCTTTAGTGCTTCTTCAGGCAAGTGATGCAACACTTGTGTGAGAACTGACATCCTTTCCCTGCCCCTGCTGTAAAAGCAATGCAGATACATGGGTGAGCTCAATTGCCAACATTTCAAGCCAACAAGCATTTCAGGAACAGCTTCAAAGGCATGCAGCTCAGACTAATGAGAAGGTGGGTATAGGAGATCAGATTTACTGTCTAGTCTTGGAAAAATCAGAATAATTTTTTTTCCTGTTTTCATCAGGAGTTGTTTTCTTTAAAATAGCTAAGAAACTTTTTTTTTTTAAAATAAGAAACCTGAAAATTATTGCTTAAGCTGTAATTCCTATGGGAATGGCCTATCTGGAGCAGCTGGGTTTATATCCTCAAGGGAGAGGCTGGAAAAAGTCAGAGGAAAAACCAGGAGTACATGATTGTTTCTGTATTGGTTCACAGATCTGTGTGCCATCAATGCTATCTATCATTGTGGTGGTGACATGCACTGTTACAGCTAAGAGCAAAGAATGCAGAAAGTAGGGGGGTTTGACCCTACAGCTTGAAATACTCAAAGGTTTAGTGTTTTGAGTAAGGCAATCATCCAAAGCCTGTAGAGGCAGAAGAAAAACAGCCTTTGGCTCCAGTGGGCATTGCATCAGGCCTTCAGATGACTGGCAATCAGCAGACTTCATACTGTGTAATTCATTATGAAAGAAGCATTAGTTCTCCAATATCCAGTCAGCTGAGGAGGAATAAGACATGCTGTGTCTTTGGAACTCACCCTGCTGGCCAGCAGACACCCCTGTCACTGCAGGCAATGTAGATGTTCTTGCACAACTGGTGGAAAGACATCTAGCTCTGCTTTGCAACTGCTGCTTCCTGCTAAGCCATCCCCAGAGAGACTTAGCAGAGATTCCACTGTCACATACCCCAAATCTGAACCCTGGGTTATATTTAAACGAGCACAGGAAAGAGACTGAAGACTCATTGACCCCTGTGGATTGGGGGATTGGGTTTTCTAAACTCAGATTACAAGTGTCTGCCCCTGTGTTTTCATTGTCAGGTGCATCACCTGGAGTTCAGGCTCTGTAAATTCCAAGGAGGTGGTTCCAGAGCAGTTTAAGCACTTCAGCAATTCCTAGCACTGGTGGTCTCAGTTTGGGAAGGATTTCCTAACATGTCTGAAAGCCAAAAGGTTCTTCGCTAATTTAATAAAGAAGAGTGAACCAGTGGGTAAGTCCTAGAAAATGGATTAAATCAGGCTAATTTGTTATATAATCCCTTTTTAATGTGGAGAATTAAGGTAACGGCAGGATGACTACATGTTTAATTCTCCAAATGATTACTGGTGGGTATTGACATTAAAGGTGGGAGAGAGCAAGTTAATTTCTGCTTGTTGTTTTCAGCACGTGCCAGACTCTTACTTCACACCAGTGAGAAAAGGCTGGAAGTCGTATATTCCATATGCATGAAGTAACAGTTGGCACAGATCATCAAAAGGAGAAAATTAAAAACCTCTAAAGCCCAGCGCCCCAAACTGTCACTTGCTGACAAGTTTTTTTAGTCTCTCTGCTAAAAGAAATAAATTTAAAAAAAATTAAATTAAGGCCTCAAATAGAGTATTCCACCTGAGTAAACCTAGGTGTCTGGTTAGGTCCTCCTCAATGCAAATAATGTGTGGGAAGGCAGCAATAGCCTCCATTTTCCAGCCTCCCCCTCCTCTACATTTTTGTGAAGTGCCATCACAGGCAGCCCCAGAGTGGGCTGTGAGTGGAGCAGGGGAGGATGACAGCACTTGACTCAGGTTGGTCCCTTCTTCTGCTGGTATTCTTGGCCATGAAAAACCTCCATTGATAGGATTGAGGTGCCTGGGGCTGCTCCACCATGTAAATCAGGATGGTGGAGTTTTATGTCCTCCTTTGCTGGCATTACTGAATTTGACCCAAAACAGATGGAGGTGGCTATATCTGCACAATCTGCCTCTAATTTGTGCCTTTACATAGGCCTGGGGTATATTTGGCATTTATACCATGGCTGCCAGCATTCCAGAGGCACAAAGGGATTCTAATATCCTGCCCAGCCCCCTGCTCAACCTGCCCAAGGACCTGCTGCCCATGTCAGCTCCTGAGCCCATCTATCTCAGTGGTGCTGCAGCAGGGCCAGGCTCCAGCTGTCCACAGCCCTGCCTGGCCAGGGCCCCACAGAGCCAGACCCACATCCCATCCCGTCACCACAGCCCATGTGGTGCCCTGGCAACAGCCAGGGGCTACAGGAGTTTTCCCACATGCTTTCTGTTCACAATAATGTCCTTTGCTTACAGGATTCCATGACTATCTAAGTCTTCCCTGTCATTTGCATAAGTAGACATGTGAATAAGTATACTTGTTGAGAGTCAAACCATGTGTATGAAATATGGGATAAAGCATACAGAAGTATTACATATTGTTACTCTAAGATTTCCTCCTACCTCCCTGTCCTGAAATCTCCCTTTCTCCTCCCTTTCCCCTCTAGTTTGGTGTCTACAGGAAAGAAGAGAAGCTGGGGGTGAAGTGAGGCAGCCTGTAAAGCAAGGAATGACAGGCAAATCCATATCAGGAATTAATTTCAGCATGTTTCATATCAAATCACTCAGGAATCACAGAAATTTACTCCTTTACTCCGATTTTGTTGATGGCTAGAACATTACTTGTAAGCCAAAGCTTTCATGTTCAAATCACTCCCTTATTTTATTTTTAAAGAAAGAATCTGTTTTGCAGTTTGACATGTTTCTTGTTTTCGGACTGTTGCTTTTCTGTGTGGTTAACTCTAGGCTTCCTACAACTGACAGCTTATTATCCCACCTTATGAAAATTATGCATGACTTCTGGGAGTCATCTATCAAGAGGAGAGAGCACACAACACTCTGAGAAGCTGGCACCTTCTCCCTAGTTATCTGGGTTGATGGTTGTTCAGTGAACCTGTTAACTGCCTGAAGTTACTTGTGTCTTTACAGGTATGGGACTGTATTGTCTTTCTTTGCTGTGTTTAAATGGCAGATGCTACCCCTGTGTAGTGTCCTGGTTTAACTTTATCTCTGGCCTGGTTGTTTCAAATGCAGCTGGTTGGTTTCTTATTGGACAGTAGACTCACCACGTGCCTTCTGAAGTAAAGGCTGTAGGCAAATGTTCCATCCTCCCCTTATCTCACATTCCCTGAAAACTGCCTCAGGTCAAGGTTTATGCCTTTCAGTGGAGCACTTAAACACACTCTTAGCTCTAAGCACTTAATTCCTATCATTTCATTGCACAGGGATGGATTTAAGTGCCTACTCATAGTTCATGGCTTCAGCACTTCAACAATTTCTTTTGCAGTGGCCAGATAAGATAAAAGTGAGGAGCCAGCCCTCCCAGTCCTGTGCCTGGGGGTATGGTTTGCTTTCTGATAGTGATGGACAGTGCCACTCAAGCCTTTCCTGATACTTCCCCATAGAAATTGATGGGGCCTTAGGTCCAGCTGCTCAGGAGGATTAAGGAAAGGTGTTCCCCAGAAACCTAGGTCTGACCTACAGGGAAATAGGAGAGGGAAAGAATCTCCTACTTTCTCTGGCTGTGGCTACTGGTAGCACCATGCTCTGCTAGCACAGGTCACCCCAGCAGCACAGCAGGGGGACAGGCCTTTATTCTGTGGCCATAATATACCAATGTGCCAGCACATCCCTTCTAAATCCTATACCACCATCCCCAGTCACTCACCCCTACTCTTCTCTGCTGTGTCTCTTCCCAGGATCAGCTCACCCTTAAGAGTATGTTTAAGGGCAGCTCAGAAAGTGCAAAGAGAGGAAAAAAGGCATCATTCATCTTTTTTATGATCTAACTGAGCTAAAAAGGTTTGAGCACTTTGTCCACACTGGGATAAGGTCCTAAGAAATAACTGATCACAAGAATAAGAGAAAAATAATAGCCATATTCATCTGAATGGTAGAAATAATTTTTGTGGGTGATGCCAAAATGCAGTGAGATGTATTAAAGTGTGGCCAGTGATAGACTCCAGGTTTTCACTCCAGTTACAACAGAGGGAAGTTCAGAAGCTGTATCTGTCCTAGGAGGGGAGGGGCTGTAAGGTAATACATAGTAATCAGTATCAAACAGACTTTTCAGAAAGTTTTTAGCTTGAATTTGGAAATACCTTTGGAAGCTTTACAATAATTTCATTTTACTGGAATTCATATGCATTAACATCTTTTTCTGTGGCAATGAAGAAGGAGTTTGGCTTAGGACTAGTTGCCACTGGCTTCCCAAGAATTATAAAGCCAAGCTAATAAATGACCTTGATCAGATGGCACACCTCACTCTTGTCCCCCTGTGGCTCTGTTCCAGTCAGATTCCAGCCCTTGCAGCTGCTGGGGAAGAATGAATTGCTATGTCCAATTGGCAGAGCTGTGACCAGCTTTATTTATAGGCTTTTTAAAAGGCTTGTGATAGAGCATACTCTGCTCTCATTTATACCAGGTAAAAACATAATATGAGTTGTTAGCTCTGTTCTTGTCCTTTTGTGCTGCTGCAGCAAAAATAGAAGTCAGAAAACTGCTCTCACTGATAAAGTCTGGAGAAGTCATTCTGTGAAGAATAGCTTGGCTTGGGCAGCCCTGGGCCCCTGCTCTGCTCCTCGTGCTGACAGCACAGCTGAGTGCCTCTGGGAGGGTGGTCACCCAAAAACTCGGGGCTGCTGGCAGGGGCTAAGTGGCTTGGTTCTGCAGAGGAGCCCTGTGGCTGCTGTCTTACCAGCTGCTGGCAGTTTTGCTCTTGTGCCCCTGTGCCACCCTGATTTTAAGTATGGTCATCTGGGATGGCTAAAACTGAGGTGAAAAACTGGACTACTTTGTGAGATGGGACTTTTAAGTTGTGTAGGTAATGATGGACAGGTTTAGTTGGGGAGAAAGGGCACTAGTCAGCCACCTTGGGAATCCCTCTTTCTGATCATGGGTGGTATCTTTTGTGGCACTGCTTTGCTGTTTTGTGCAAATTCCCAGCTCTTTAGAGATCCAGTCGACTATCAGACAAAAGAACCCTCACATTGTATGCCAGTCTGGGTACATACTTGATGTGAATGAATACAAAGACCTATTCATCACTCCTAGTGCTCACATAACTGACAGATTAAATCACTCTCTGGCTGTGAAGATGACAGTGGCCCAATAGCTAATGCTGTCTAACAGCCTCCATTAGAAGACCTTGTTATTGATTGTTTATAATTTTGCCAGACTTCAGCTGCTGGAGCTAGATTTTCCCATGCCATATGTCACCAGAAACTGAAGGTTTGTATGAATAGTCATGGTGTTGCCAAGCTCATGTATCACTGAAAAGTCACTTGAACACAAATTTTTAGGGAGTAACTGTACTTTTCTCCTCTCTTGAGGGAGAAGGAAAAACATCTGGAGTTATATGCTCCCCAGTGGTTTGTGTTCAGGCTGAAGTTGGAGTTGCTGCTGAACAGCCTGAATGCAAGAAGTTCCATGTCAAAGGCTGTCAGCTTGCTAGATATTGTTGACACTTTTAACCTTTTGCAACATCTTTTGAGGCTGTACTTTGTCCACTGACATACTTAGCTCTCTATTGTAGCCTGCGTTTTTGACAGAAGTTGTTTTAAGCAGACTGACATTATTCTACCAGGGAGCACATCTAATAATGGCTTAAATGTGAGCACATCTCAGGTTTGTGTATGTGTGATGGCTTTATAGCTCTCCTCTGCTCACCTTTTCCTTCTTTACTGCTGTCCACTTGTTGTTTTCTGACCAGCAATCCCTATCATATAGGATTAGGACCAGATTTTCAAATCTCCATGCTGCTCTGAGTACCAGGCTGAAGTTGCTATTTCCTAGACATGAACTAGCTTGGCAGCTTTTAGAATGACTTTTATTTAGCCTGCTGAATCAATGTTGTCACTTTTTCCTCTACATTTCCAAACAGTACTGCAGAGGTCAACAGGAAGAGCTTTCAGGCTGAACAGTACCTGGGTGAGCTGGTTGTGTTGGGAGGACAGTTGGTGACCAGAAATAAGTGGTATGGGTGTGGGTCAGGGGTGGGATGGGGTTAGAGGACCTAAAGTATCTTTGAGGATGGTGTTTATTTCTGTGGGTAATGTCTGCCGATGACAGCTCAATTGCACATTGGGTGGAAATGTGCGCTCTCAGCCTATATAACCCTTCCCCATTCCCTACAGAGACTTTTATTAAGTGAGCTTTACAAGGACCTAGAAAGGACCTATACCTGTCACAGGAATCTGAAAAGAGCAATGTAAAGTCCCCAAAGGGAGTTTTTCCTTAACCATTATGCAAACCAGAAAATTTCTAGATCTCAGTAAAAACTGTACACTATGTTTTCCCAAACTGTGCAATTTGAATTGTAGGAGCTATTGCCTAGGAACTATCTAGAGGCAGACTTTATAATTACACAGAATATTTTAATTTAACTACCTGCACTACTGGACCATCATATGATTTAGAGCTCTGACAAACCTGAACTCCCATTAAAATAGATAGTTTGGGTCCAATTAATGGCATTATCCCAGGAAGACTGTTCAGGATGGTGTGCCAAGAACAGCTGGCCATTGACTGAGCTCTGCTTTTAGCATGGGTTTTGCAGCCTGCTGAGGTCTGTAATGGCAGTGCCATGGTGTTGCAGTATTTAATTTAATGCTAGTTTGGTGTGTCAATGCCATGCTGCAGTTTTAATAAGGTCTGTGGTAGAGGCACATCTGCAGTCAGAAATTGTCATCATTCGGCACTGCCAGCATGGTGTAATACACTGCACAGACCCTCAAGCCAAGATTTTAGAAAATTAATCTGGATCCTATAAACATTTTAATGGGAGGAAGCAAAAATGCTTGCATGACCCGACAGGTCTTTTTGTCTCCTAGGTAGGACTTCATATGGAGGAAGTGGTCTTTTCCCTTAGTGACAATAAAAGCACTTTATATTTTTCCTGCAATGGAAAGATCATGTATTATATAGATCCCACTGAACAGTATTCAGCAAGCTGCAGATGTCTTTAAGTTTCCATTATAAACTTGATTTTATTCCTATTCCTCCCTTTGCCAAAATTAGCCCTATCCACCTACAACTTCACAGGCATAATCTTATTCTGGGACAGATTTTTTGGAAGAGTTGAAGGAAAGTGGTCAAGGTGTTTAAGAGAGATGATGGCTAAAAAAATGAGTTCATCTGCTTGGAGAGTTTCCTAAAGACTTTTTGGCTTGTCACATCCTGAAAATTCATTTGCCTAGAGATTCAAAAAATATTTCAGATCTGTTGGTTTTGGCTAAAAATGGTGCCTTTGAATAGTTTTAGGCTGTCTGGTGACAGAATTATTTGGTTACTGAAAGTGGTCCCTGCCTTGGTGCATGTACATATATGTGTTATGTGCTCTTTGGACTTCTTAATTCAACTTGTCAGTACCAATGTGCTTTTAAATTTATGGTGGCAATGAAAGGTTTCTAAACAACTCTGCATGTATCCTGAACAGACATATTCCTCCATCTGAGACTGGTCCTGTCTGCAGGTACTGCTGTCTAAAAGTTCTCCTCTGTATGAGGTTCTTGATTCCCACTGCAATCCATGCTAAAATTGACAGCATGGATTTACAGTCCCCTCTGCACACTCCCTGGAGGCCTTTTTCAAAGGGAACACAATTCAAAGTTCAGTCTCCTCGTCTCAGTGCTTTTTACTGGGTCAGAAAATTCATACCTGCCATGATTTGTGCCAATATGACTGCGAGCCACACGTGATGAGACTTAATCCAGTATTTTTGTTCAGCGTAAGTGTTTTGTGGCTTTTCTGTGGTTTTACGACTAAGTAAGTTCTGAGGCACAATATTCTATTCTTAAAGAGGATTTATTGCAAAACATGTGCTTAGAACTTTCTCATAATTGGGAAATTTTTTAATATGGTTCTTAAGTATGACCAAAACCAGAGGCAAACATTCATTAGACTATTTTCAGCATCCCTCACTTTAAGAATAATGTGACATCTGCAAACAGTACAGTTCTGCCATACCACTGCACTAATGTGGTCTCCCTGGATGATTCCCTTAGCTTGCACTGAAAGTTATAGCAGAGCAATATGAACAGTAAAGTCTGCCCAGCACACACCATTGACAATGGGACATGTGACACGTTCCATGAGACCTTGAGTTTGGTTAATAATGTTCCCAGACGTTGACATTTAAGCTTTGATCGTTCTGAGCTCAGGACCTCATTTGGTTTCACTCTTGTTGAAGCCAAGTCCCCCACCTACAAATTGCTGGAGCCTTGTGTGTACTTGGGAGAAGTATGACACCATTCTTTCTCTATTTATTATTCCATCAGCATCTGTTATTGACCACTATTTGAAGCAACCTCTTGGGCTAGATGGGCCTTAGTTTTGACTCAGTATGGATGTTCTTACACTATTTTCTCAGTGTCAACAAAAACAGTTGACTCTTTCTTGAAAATAGGTCTAGGAATTTGTCATTTTAAAGATTTAACAGTCTTTTTACTGTTTTGTTTTGGGGGTTTTTTACTCTGTGCTCTGGAGCTAGGACTTGAAGGTCAAAGTGTTCACTTCTGGCTCTTGACAGTCACTTCTTGACTGTGCTCAGTAGAAACTAGGAAGGGTTTTGCTGGTGACAGTGATCATACCCTGAAAGTACTGAGCAGAAGGCTGCTGGTTGCAGACTGCTCTGCCATACAGCACAGGAGCAGAGTGCAGCAGGACTGTCCCGCTGGCCACTGTTTTCTGAGACTGAGAAATGGCCTGACTGCAAGGCAGAAGTACTGAGTGAGTTTACAGGAGAAACTTTTCAAGAAGGAAAATGGGTTATGATAGTAAGAAGAAGAAATGCAAAACTGCTATCTAGATGGATCAGTTGAAAACTGGAGTGTGGCTGGCTCCATGATAGTCTGCAGAGATGATAAAGAGAAGAGGAAGGCCTTACAGCAGGGAGAGAGTGGGACAGTCTGTGTGATCTTGGAGAAGATTTGTCTGAGACCTGGAGACGAGCTCCCTGCGTTCAGGTCCTCTGTTCAGCTCTCAGCTGTGGATCCCATCATAAGGGCCTTCTCCTCCCAAATCAAGTCCACACAGGCATTGACAGCCATTGACTCACTGAGAGACAGGCTTTCACTGGAGGAAAACTGGAGAAGTCATTAACTCCACCTTTCTATCCCAAGACCAAGTTGTAATCATGTCACCCCGAGCTGCAATATCTTACTGTTAATACTGAAGTTTTGTCCAATGGCTATTCTAAATCTCCCAAAATGTTTGGTTTATGCTTCTTGATGTTTCATTCTTCCTGATCTTATTCTTTGCAACAACTTTTTAGTTGAAGAATATTAACCTTCTGTCTCAGTTGCTACTTTTCAGAGAAAAAAGCCACATTTTGTGTAGCCTTCCCTCATGTTTTCTGGACCCCTGTCAATTTTTGCTGCTTCCCTGCTGACTCTTTCATCTCTTACTTGAAGGACAGTACACTAAGCAGGTGTATCTTTACCTATGGGAATCAGCCCACATGGACTCTTTCAGTGGTCTTTAAGGCCCTTTAAACATCCTTGGGGGCTTTGCCCTTCATGCTCAGCTTGTTCCAACATAGTCCCTGATCTTTTCTCTTGTGAACTGGTACCTAGACCTAGTTTTGCAAGTACAGATGAGTGTTTCTGTGTAAACATTTTGCACTATTGTATTCCATCCATTTTAGATGATCTCTCTAAGTCATATCAAGAACATTTTAGATTCTGATTTTTTACTATCTGTAACATCTGCAGTCCTTGTTCCATCTGCAAGATTCATACTCATACTTCATATTCAATCTTCTATGCCTTCATTGAAAACATAAAACCTTATACAGGACCAAGGCTCACAGAACTCCTTACAAAACATACGTATTTTGATATTATAGGATGGAATTACTCTGTGGATATAATTATCCAACCAGACTTGATCTCCTGCCCCTTCCCACAGCAGTTTCATTTAGAATACTGTTCACTAACTTGTCCATGAGGATATTATACAAAATACCACTAAAGGCCTTGCAAAAAATGAAATAAAATAAATTCAAGCTATGTGACATCTCCAGCTAGTACTTCAACCTCCCTATAAGACTCCTAGAATGAAATTTCTCAGGGGACTGGAAGACATCTAATGCGATATATTATTCTCTAAAGTTTTGCATGTTAGGCTGAAATTTTGCCCCGAAATAATTGCACTCTCTGGTTTCTGTTGATCTCTTTAATAGAGAGAAAAAAAAGGGCATTAAACTCTTCAACTTCATTAATGTCCTTTGCATATCCTCATTCATAGAATACTGGTCCAAACTTCCCTTTGTTTCTCTCTTCTTACCTGTAAAATTTATTTTACTTTTGGTAAGTTTTGCTAGTTCTATCTAGTCCATTTCATCTTTAGTAACTGTTTACACCTGCTCTAAACCCTCTCATGAATGGAGTATTGTGCTGTGTTCTCAACCAGCTGTACCAGTCTCTATTTCACAGATCTCTCTCTTACAACTGAGCTCTATTAAAAGTTTGTGAATTAGCTGACTTCTGCTGAATTTCCCTACTTTCCTCTAAAATGCCATAGGTTGCACTTGCTTTCTTATTAGCTTTTCTTGAATGAGCTCACAGCTGTCCATAATGTGTTTTTCCCTTAGATTTGCCTCTTTTTAGATTTTTCCTACCCATTCTCTAAGTTTATTGACATCTGCTTTTTGGAATCCAATGCTGTTGGTCACTTGGATCAGGTGGCAGAAGATGACACTGTTCACTGCAGTGCTGGTTTCTTGTAAAATGTCTTATCTGGCAGCACACTTAGAGTTGTATGTCACACTGCCCTCTACCTACATGCAAAGCTGCACTGCAGCTGAGGAAGGTTGTGACAATTACAGTGTGTATTAGGCCTTAAGATTTAGGCTGCTCTTCAGAATTTATCATACAGAATGGGAAGAAAAATGTAACTTCAGAGAAACTTTCTGTAATGTATTAATAAGTGCCCTTGTAATGAATCTCAGTCAATGTGGACAGAGGATCTGTGCTAATGAAGTGTTAAAACACAAATTCCTTGTGGAAATAAATACTCCTGACTAAGGTATGCAAAGATCCTTGCCCTACTCTCTTTAATAGAAGCTTAGAACATTATGCAGCAATTTCACGGTGCAATGGACAGACAGTGAGACTTACATGTAATGGGGAGAGGAGAAAAAAAAGCAGTAAACTTCACCTTAAGCAGAAATGGCTGATCAGACCATACAGGACCTCTGCCTTGTAAGAATAGTGACAGAAGCTCTTATATCTAATGCAAAAGCAGTAAGGCTTCAGGTCCTACTAAAACCCTCCAATATTCTTTCATGTTGGTTGAGACCACTGTAGATACATCATGGCCCCTCTCACAGGTAAACTAGAGATCGCCAAGAAGTCAGACCAAGCCTGATGCTTATATTAGAAAGCCTTCCTATTACACAATTCTTTTTACTGACAAAATTACAATGAGAATTCCTTTACTATGACTTCAAATCAATTTGGATTCCATAAAGAATGAAAATTAATTACCAGTAACCAGTCCCATCTGTAGTCAATTTTTATGACAGCTATAAAGTAATAAAAATGTGGGCATCATGCTGTCAATGTGGTGTTGGAAGATAGAGGAGCAAGCCATGCCTGTAGTCAGAGTACTGCTGATGGTTTAGGGAAATCCAGGTTGTTGAATCACTGTTCCATGCTGCAGGGAACTGATGTGCAGTGTCCATACGCTATCTAGTGGCTCTGTCGATTATGACACTATCCCTGAGTTACTCTTCTTTCACCTGTGAATTGTAGGATTAAAAAATACTTAATACAAAATTCCAATTTGTAAGTCTGTAACCATTCCCTAATGAATCTAAGACATTTTGAGGTCATAAGTGATTAATGAAAAAACTCAAAAAGGTCGTAAAGCCTGTGTGAATGTGCTGGCAAAACTCCTGATGGGAGCTTCTAGGCAGTCAGTAACAGAAGTCTGACAGGCACTGGTCAAGCTGTTAGGATCTTTCTCTTTTCTATACAGACTACATTCCAGATTTATTACTAAAAAATCCATTCAGGTTAGGAGTGCTCCAAGAACAAGTTTAAGTATCTTCTCTAGTTGCTAGATTCCGCAATATTTTGTGAGGTAAAAGCAGATAATCTAAATATTTTAAAACAGAGCACGCAGTAGTCAGTAATGCAAGGCTAGATGTGTTCTCCTCCAATGGGGAATGCTAATCTTCATCCCTTGAGATCATGGATTAGGAAAATGTGAAAATCACACACAGCATCATTCTCCTCGTCTTCTGTTTCTGCTGGGGATGTGATTCACCTTCAGTAAAACAAACAGCCCTTCTGCTTTGTTATTTATCTGTGAAATGGAGATTGTACTGCTGTGTGGAAGCTAGAACTGCTTTGTAGATGATGAGTACTACTGTTGTAAAAGCCATATTTTCTATATTTTATATATATGAAACAGCAAATAGTGTATTTATATCCGGCCTGTACCAGCACATTTAGGGGTATCATCTGAGCTACAACTAGCATACAAATTGGTTATATTTGGAAAAAAAGAAGTATAATTCAGCATCACTCTCAGCAATTTTTCACTTTTCTACTTAATAACTGGGAAAGCTCCCTAGACAGCTCTTAAAACACTTATCTTTAATTGTACTTAATTACGTCTGTGTATTTGTTTTAGGAGGCTGAGTAAAGACATGATGATGCAGCTTTCAGCTTGGATAACTCTTCTTGAACTGTTCTTTCTAGAAAAGCAGAAATTTTATTTTGTTCTTCACTCATATCAAAGATGCAATTTTTGTTTTCTCTTTTCAGTAAATAATTTTTCTATATATTTATACTTCTGAATCCTTAAAACAAGTTTAAAATAGCTGACAAATAATGTTCATATTACGAGCACATCATAATGATTTTCAATATGAAGCTTCTATGGATGTGTTTTGCCACATACAATAGCAGTTAATAAATATGCACACAAATACAACAGATGTATATAAATGGACGACAGGTGGTTGCATATGATGAGAAAATCATGCATGAGAGTCATACCCCTTCATCTCAAATAAACCCAAAACTTAGAGCCTTAAGTACTGTGCTAATTTTGGCTGGCAAAGAATTAATTTTCTTCACAATGGCTAGTATGGAGCTGTGTTTTGGATTTGTGCTGAAAGTAAGAGTTGGTAACAGGGATTTTTCACTATTGCTGAGCAGAGCTTACAGAGTCCAGGTTGTTTCTGCCTCTCATCCCACCACACCAGTGAGAGGTGCATGATGAGCTGAGAGAGGACAGAGCCAGGACAGCTGACCCCAAGTGACCAAAGGGATATTTCTGAACATGTGGTGCCATGCTCAGCATATAAAGCTAAGGGGGATGAAGGAAGAGAGGAGGGTCTACTCAGAGTGATGGCATTTGTCTTCCCAAGCAATCATGATGTGTGATGGAGCCTTACTCTCCTGCCACCCACCTGCCCATGGGCAGGGGTGAAGGAATTCCCTATTTTGGTTTGCTTGCACTCAGGGCTTTTGCTTTAGCTATTAAACTGTCTTCATTTCAACCCCCCCGTTTTCCCACTTTGGCCCTTCTGATTCTCTCTGCCATTTGACTGGGGGGGTGAGTGGCTATGTGGTCCCTTGCTGCCAGCTGGGGTTAAACCACAAGAGCAACATGCATATAAGAGTTGACAGGGCTACAGGGAACCTGCTTGAAGTGCTCAAAGCTGAGCAGCTTAACCTCTTCTGCCCTCTTAGCCACGAGCATTTCCTACGCTTTTTTCCGATTCAACATTCACTCCAGATCATTCAGCCTCAGAAGAGATTTCAAAAAAAAGCTGTAACTGAGTTTTCTTTTAAGATGAGTGTGAGTAAGAGATGGGCTTAAAAACACATCAGCCAATGAGGTACATTTCCTACTAGCACTTCCAGCCTTGTGTATCCTATCAGCATGCACAAACCCCAACTTAATTTTATTGCTTGTACAACCAGTACAAACCTGGCACAAAGGTTTGAAACTAAATAATTAGTATAAGAAAAAAAATCCAACACTCAGGCTTCATTGCACAAACATTTAAACAGAGGAAATAATTTTTTTACAAATGTGTTTCTCTTATAAGAATAATTTTGTACAGAAAATAGCTCTTTATACATTTTACAGATATAGGCTAACATTTAGATTCTTTATTAATGAATAATCATTGAATGCAATTTAAGATTTCAGTTATGTTTCAGTCACCAAACATCAATAACACAGCAAAACATCACTGCTCTAATATCCTTAAACTGTTTGACTTATCAAATATTGAGTCAAGACAGTGAAAACATTACTAGAGCCATGATAATTTGCAAACACTCAAGTAGCTTGAATCTGTTAAATTATGAAATACTTCCTGAAAGTAATAACGTAATTGAAGTGTCAAGGAATATGAACTTAAACCTTAACAAGGCAGCGTTACTTGCTCATTCCTGCTGGCTAATACTGTAAAATCCAAATTGAACAAAAGCTTTAATATTAAACTGGTTTACTGTTAATATGACCTTCCAAACACTCCTGAAGGATAGGATGCCATCCAGAAGGACCTAGAGAACCTTGAGAAGTGGGCCCATGGGAATCTTATGAGATTTAACATGACCAAGTGAAAGGTGTTGCACCTGGACGGAGCAACCCTGGTATCAACATAGGCTGGAGAATGAACAGATCAAGAGCAGCCCTGGGGAGAAGGATTTGGGGGTGCTGAGGGTGAGAGGCTGGACATGAGCCAGCACTGTGCACTGACAGCCCAGAAAGCCAAATGTGTCCTGGGCTGCATCCAAAGCAGCGTGGGCAGCAGGGCCAGGGAGGGGATTCTGCTCTGCTCTGGTGAGACCCTGCCTGGAACACGGCATCCAGCTCTGGGGTCCTGGCACAGGAGAGACGTGGACCTTTTGGAGAGAGTCCAGAGGAGGCCACCAAGATGCTCAGAGGAGTGGAGCACCTCTCCTACAAGGAAAGGCTGAGAGAATCGGGATTGTTCCGCCTGAAAAAGAGAAGGGTTTGAGGTGACCTAACTGCAGCCTTCCAGTACCTGAAGGGAGCCTACAAGAAAGATGGAGAGGGACTCTTTACAAGAGTATGTAGTGACAGAGGCTAGGTTTAGATTAGATGTTAGGAGGAAATTCTTTACTGTGTGGGTGGAAGGGCACTGGAACAGGTTGCCCAGAGAAGCTATAGATGCCCTAACCTTGGAGAAGGGAGCACCTGAGCAACCTTTTCTAGTGGAAAGGTGTCCCTGACCATGGCAGGGGTGTTGGAATGGAATGATCTGTAAGGTCCCTTCCAACCAAGGCCATTCCACAATTCAAAACAAGATAGCAGAAGCTACTCTAGCAAATGCTATACAGCATTAATACAACATACAAATGTAGTAAAAATACTTTCATTTTCTTAAGAAAACATGGAAAGTAGATTTAAAAAAACCAAAAAAAAATCCAGTACATTAAGACATAAACCATAAATTTGTAGAGGACAAAAAATTGAAAAACACATGTATATATATTTATATGTAAGGGTATGCTAGGAAGTACATATATTTAAAAATACTCAATTTATTCAAAGACTGTTTAAGTCCATATGGTGTCATGTGAGACTCAAACATAACCCACATTCAAATGCTTTCCCCCTACAACTGCTGTTTCAAGCACCTGTACTTATTTGCAGATTTCCTTGCAAATTAGAGGGAAGGTAAAGACATTTGCCCTTGGAATACAACTATATGCAGTAATCATTTCTTGCTTTCTAGGTATAATTTTAAATATAAGATGTAAGCAAATAAGAACTATAAAACCCAGTGACTGAACACCTGAAATATAGATGCTAATGATTCTATTTAGTATTCATCTAGAGCTACTTAGGAGTTTGCCAGCTGTACCCAGTGTGAGTACTGTTGACACTTCCACGCTCCATGATTCAAATGTGTGGTTATGTTTAGTCAAACATGGCTCTCACTCCAAGTTAGCAAAGCTCTTAACACATACAACTTTCAAAGAAATTCTGCTGGAACTGGTACACCTCTCCTTCTCACAGCACACAGGTTGATATGAGACAGTAATGAATCACATTATACTGGTTCACATTTTCATGTGGTTAGAAGGAGAAACAAACCCTTATTCCAGTGATTTTGCAAATTCTGCATAGTCAATGTATCCGTCATTGTTCTTGTCGTCATCTCTTAAGACATCATCTATCAGACTAATCAGCTCTTCTTCCTTCATTGCTTGGGTATGCTCACCACCCTCCTACAAAAACAAAACCACATTCAACAGTTTAGCAGCCTTTCCCACCTAGTGGCACATATGACAGATTACTGACAACCAATTTTTTACTAAGCTGTTTGTATTTGGTGCCTAATTTGGCACAAAGCTTTATGTAATCATTTATAATAACATAAGCAAACTTCATCAGGTGGAAGCTTTGAAGTCAAAGTTCTTTGGACTTCAGAACAAGCATTCTGCAGTCAATATTCTTGGTCAGAAGTTCCAAAAGCTGAATAGCACAATGTATAATGATGGACAATCATGTAATAAATGTATTCTTAATTAGGATATAGATGTACTATAGACACTGTAGTTTCTATACAGTACAGAAACATCTTACAGTAACACAGCAGTGAAAAAATTCGGCACTGTAGCTTAAAGTCAGTAAAATTCTTAGTAACACCCCTTATGGGAACACAAAGAGGTGCCTTAGCACAAGAAACAGCCAGTCATTATTCTGTTCTTGGCTCAGTATTTTTTGCCACAGGTTATTAGCAGGAAGTTATGCTATTCTGAGTTGTAGCTTCCAGAAGGTCAATAGGAGATAATGTATTTCTATTGTGTTCCTAATGACTGTAAAGAGAATTTGAGTTTAGGAAGAGGCAAACCATAATAGGTTCTTCTAATACAAATTTTGTGCAAGGGGTTTTTTTATAGTTTGTGTATATACAGCAGTAACAGTCTGAAGTTGAAAACAGTGTTCTATCACATGATATTTCTACAAATCCTCATGCCTCATTTTGGATGATTTCCCTTTCTCCCCATCTCTACCTACCAAAGTAAGCCCTTTGTAAAATAATTTCCACTCTGGAGCCCTTCCTCTTCTAGAGTTGAAACTAAAATGGAAACTTCCTAAAAACTGCAATATGATATAAAAAGCTGTGATAATGTATATATATAAATTCAACCAGGACCTTCAGGAGAAAAACAGTCTCATTTTCAGGCAGAACTGTAACTGCACTGAAGATGTGTTGCAACTGTTCTGCTGCTTTTAGAGTCAGAACTGTTTCCAAACACATATGCCCCTACAAAACTACACCAACCTCTTTGTGGACATGTGAGATAGCAGTAGCAAGTTCTAACCCATCTAGCAAATTATTGCCATCATAATCATGCATTTTGAAGTAATGGAGCTGCAACTCTTGTGGAGACATCTCAGATTCTGGTTTCTCGATAACACCTTCCAAGTGTTCCATGATGTGTCTAAGGAAAACAAAACCCACATTTCCATCAGTTAATGTTTAATGCTCTGTTTTACAGCAAATTTAGTGCTTGATCAAATATTGTACATCTAAAAGCACCCTGGACAACTAAAAGCTACAGTTTGATACTAAGATAAAGGGGGCACAAAGGTTGTTTGTTAGAGGGGCTGTGGGGGCCTCTAATAACTTAGATAGCTATTTCTATTTGTTCTGGCCTACTTAGCAGGCTATCAAAACAACTGAAGCAGAGCCTAAAATCTCTTTTTGGCTGTCTTCCAAGGCACAGGAACTGGAGGAAGATCTTTCCCAGTCAACCATGAAGTGTTCTAGGGAGTTTTATTTGCTGCTAGAACTGTTCCACATTTATGAAGATGCAAATGAGAAAATAAACTCTAATTCTACCTGTTAGGAATATGATTTTGTCTAAAGTATCCTGATATGGGTAAGTAGCATTTAGGTAAGAAATTTTTTATAGTATAAGTAGAGCTAAAGGCACCAGAGAGACCTTTCTAGGTTTCCTATCTCTACAAATTTATCAATCAAGCATGTCTCATATCTGGCTTTAGCTAGTCATACAAGATTCTGAGAAAACAGGGTGCCCTAGGCTTAAGTCCAACTCCCATAACACTTTAGAGATAAGAAAATCATTAAGAAGTAAAGTTTACACTTTTAGAACATGGAACACATACTCTTTATCTTGTACCAAATTCTTATCAAGGCGAATATTTGGATGTTGGCTCTCTCCTACGTGTTCCTCAGCTAGGGCAGAGATGAAGAATGCAGCCAGAAAGCAGAATAGCAAATGTGTTCTTAACATCCTTTGGGCCATTGTGATCTCCTAAAAAATGAAAACACCCCCCAAAAAACCAGATGAAAAATGCGATCTACTTTCAGCAGATTTAGACAGTGCTTAGAAACAATCCCATTAAGTTTCAGAATAGAAGAACTTGCTGCACTGGAAACTCTTGGCAAGCAGAGAACGAGAGAGCTCCAATGAAGAGTTTTTATGAGGGTCCCTGTTTTACAGAATTATGCAGTAATTTTCAGATAATACCTTTTTTTTTTTTCTCATAGCAAATGCGCACACCTTAGCCACGCTTGGGTTTTCATATACCTTCTAGAGAAGCAAGCAAGCAAGCAACCAGCCCTCTGCCTCCGGCAGACCTCCCCACAGCGGCGGGAGCAAAGGTCGCTGCGGTGCCTCCCCACAGGGGCTCCGTCTCGTCAGCAGCTCCGTGAGGGCTGAATTCCCTCGGCGCGCACACCAGGAGGACGCCACGCAGCCCGGCCTGTGCGCCCCTCACGGGCAGGTGACGCGCTACAGAGCGGCCGAGGGGCCGAGCGCGCTGCCCGGGGCAGCCGAGGCTCTCGTTCTCTCCGGCCCCAGCTGGCGCGACCCGCGGTTCCACCGGCACGGCGCTGGCCGCCAGCCAGCCTCGCACGNCTGGGCTGCATTAGGAAGAGCGTTGCCAGCAGGCAGAGGGAGGTGATCCTGCCCCTCTGCTCAGCCCTGGAGAGGCAGGTCTGCAGTGCTGTGGCCAGTTCTGGGCTCCCCAGAACAAGAGAGACGTGGAGCTGCTGGAGCCAGTCTAGCAGAGGGCAACACAGATGATTAAGGGACTGGAACATCTCTGTTACCAGGGAAGGCTGAGGGAGCTGGGCCTGGCCAGCCTGGAGAAGAGACCACTGAGAGGGCACCTTATCAAGGTGTACAAGTGTATATTTATATTTATATTTACACACAGTGTACACCAGGGGGGTGCCAAGAGGACGGAGCCAGGCTCTACTAAGGGGTGCTGAGCAAAAGGACAAGGGGTAATGGGCAGAAATTGATGCACAGAAAGTTCCACCTGTACTGTGTGGGTGACTGAGCATGGGAACAGATTGTCCAGAGAGATTGTGGAGTCTCCATCAATGAAGATATCCAAGAACTGCCTGGATGCTCTAGAATGACCCTGCTTGAGCAGGGGAGCTTGAACCAGATGAGCCGCTGTGGTCCCTCGCAACCTGACCCTTCTGGGCGCTGTGGGGCCTCCCCAACCCCGGCCTTTGATGCCGAGGATGCACTGGGGGGATCCCAGTGGTGAGGCCGTGGGCAGAACCCAGGAGCGCAGTGGCGGAGCTGGCGGCAGTGCGGGCCCGTGCGGGCCCCATTCCCAGGGCAGCCCCCGGCCGGCCCTGCTCCCGATGTTTCCCTCTAGCCCCATCCACGAAGGACCGCCACGGTTCCTGCACTGCTGCTCGAGAGGCAGCTGCTGTACCCTCTCCCAGTGCCCACTGCAGTTTATAAACTGGGTTCTCTGCTTCCCCTCGCATCACACGCCACAGGTCTTGCTGTCTCCATACTCATCGCCTGCACAGCCACCGCTTTGGCTTCTGCGGTCACAGCCCCCGAGCAACCCTCGGCCCCGGGGAGCCGGAGCGGGGCTTTCGGCCCGTTCCTCACGCACGGCCCGGCTGTCTCGTGCCCAAGTTGCTGCTGGAGGGGGGCGGTGGCCGTGGGGATCAACCGGCACAGAGCCCTGGCGTTGGGTGACTTCCGAGGGTGGCGGCGGTGGAACAGCACCCCGGCCCGTCTCGCCCAGGCACGGAGCGAGGGGCCACACCCGCGGCGCCGGGACAGCGGCCGCCGGAGCGGGACGCGGCTCCGTGCCCGACCGTCAGGCGAGAGGCGTCAGGGAGTGGCTGCCATGGCGGATGCACCCTCTCAGGCCGCAGTCCTCGGGCAGGGCGCCCCGGCCGCCCCCGCCCTCCGTCACCTGGCGGATCCTC